>VYXF01003477.1:85345-128173 GCA_013397295.1 Polioptila caerulea | reverse complement strand
AAATGCGAGGCGATGCGTTCGCGCCCCTGCGCAGCGCTGCCCCCCGCACCACAAAGTCTGCGGGCGAGAAGATGGGCAACAAAATGGTTGCACAGAAAGAATGCAACAGGCCCGAATTCCCGCCCCGGCGCCCCACTTTCTTTGGGAAGAAGAGCTGGCTCATAATCCTCCTGCCATTCCCTAAGTCCTCGCCTAGTCCTAATCAACTTTTCGGCTATTTGCAGTGTATTCAGTGGTCGTCTGCTCTCGTACAGGCACAGCTAATTAATTTATAGATGGCTTGCGAATAAATAATTCACCACGTACTTCGTTGCACACCTCTTCTCTACGTGATTCTGACCCCAAAAATCGTTTCACGACTGCTGGATGTGCCAGGATCTTTTGTTTTAGCCCTTTTCCTCAAACGCAATCAGGAGCTGCAACTTCGTTGATCAGGCAAAGCCCGAGTATTCCTGCATTCCCAGCATCTGCCATAGCTCGCAGCACCCAGCCACAGCTTTCTGATTTTGGGGTTGGTTGGCTGATTCTTTTTTTTTTTTTTTTCATTCCTGCTTAGTTTCCAAGCTCATCCCCTTGGTGAATAAAAGCTCAGCTCTTGCACAGACAGCTGCCTTTCTGGCTCAGTCCTGCTCTTTGAGGTCGCCTCAATTTTAATCTCTCTGACCGCAGAGGGGTTGGAGCTCAACCCTGGCACATCCAGGCGAAGTTGCGAGCAGTGTTGCAATAGGCAAGGACGAGTGTGTGTAATTAACTAATTCGTGGAATGCTGTTACCGACGGCTTATTAATTTGGGCTGAAGGCAAGTCCCTTCCCTCCTGCAAGGGATCCATTCTGGTCAGTTAACAGAGTACAGTGGAGTATTTTCTACACCAGATTCACACCAAAATGCAGACTTAGTTCACAATCAGCTCTTATTCCTGCACGTTAGCTGACTGCATTTCCCATTTGCCTCTTCGAAACAAGAAGGTTCACATTTTGCATTTCCATGTAAATCATTTATACAAAGAAAAAGGATAGAAACAGGCTGAAAACGTTTAGGCTTTAAAAACAGTTCATTATCCTGCCCCAAATTTCCTCGTCTGAAATGTACTGCCCGAAAAGATAGAAGCATCAGTTCTGCTCCCCATCTATTGCCTGGGGATATGGCATCTTAATGAACATTTCTTGGAATTAGACTGAAAAATGCATTTGTCAATTCAAGTGTATAAAGAAGAGAATTATTTGCTAGAGAACAGAAAGATCAGTCTGTGTTTTCCTTGTAAATATATGCCATGCATCAGGGCATACCCAGGAGGTTTCAGTGCCCTTCCCTCCCCCAAAGGAAAACCCACCTCCGAGTTTCCTTTAATTTATTCCAAAACCATACAATACAGCCCTGTTTAAGATAGGGTTTCAAATAATTCATAAACAAATGGTATACCTGGGTTTAGAGAAAGCCAATTATCTTAAAATACACGAGTTTATTCTAATCCTGCTTCATGCTGCTATGAAGCTTTTTTATTTTTCCATCCACATTTAATCCCGTCTAAAAGCTGTGTTTCTCCTGTCTTCTGTGCTCCTCCTGTATACCAGAAACAGCGATAGCCCTTGGCATATATTTAAAATGCCTATTCTCTTTCTTCTTTTTTTTGGTACACTTAGACCATTTTAACTGGAGAACAACCAGATAAATACTGCAAGTAATCAGCATGGGAAATTCTGTAAACTCTCTAAAAGAGTGATTTGTTTTGTTTTATTATAAGTCCCTCCCTTTGCAGGCTGCCTCTGCTTCTCTCAACGGGAGACTTTGTTGTAATTAAAGCAGAGAAGACTGGACAGCAGCAAAAAACATCTGACTTGTGGCTCTTAAAAGCACAGGTTTTGTAGCATGTACCACCCCCCAGTGGGCAAAAAACTCTGTAGTAAACTCACAGCGAGCTTTGATCTCCAGAAATAAAGTGCATACGTTTTACAGCAAGACCAAAACAAAGAGGAATTTCTGCGGTTTTGGCTGTTTGGTTTTGGTTTTTTTTTCCCCCTCAGTCCCCAGCAGCTAGAAGGTGTTAGATACTGGGTAAGGCAGTGGTGACTAATCGAAGCAATTGCTGGAGTTTGCAGACTTTGCACTTGCAGTCATTTGAAGTGGCTGCAGTTGGGAGATGGCCATCTTTGTCTCCTTGCAGCAGGAAGCAGGGATGCTAATGGCTAAGTTAGCTCCCAAGTTTTTTTCCTTCATCACTTCAAAGCACAGGAGTGCACGGAAGAATTAATACGTGATTGCTTACATTTATTTTTAATAAGCAGCCAAATACCACTCGGGGCTGGAATCTTGCAAAGTGTTCAGCACACATCTGATGGCATCCCTGACTCTCTTCTGCCTTTCGTGAGCTGCAAGAATCCAAACATTCTTACAGCTTCACATTTTTTCTAATTTTTTTTGAGGAGCAAACTTAATAATTAGGGCATGAGCAAGCAACTGCTTTAAAAAGCAAAGGAACAGAACTACTGAAACTTTATCTAGTGTTTAAGTAATGTTTTTACATGTCAGGAGTTTTGTGCCAGAAACTCCCTATCAGGTATAATTCTACCTAGACTTGTCAAGAGGGGAAAAACAGACTTTTTTCCCCTGAAACAATGGCAGTGTTTGTTCTCTATTCTTTTATTTAATGCCCAGACAAGTTACCTCAGCAGCAGCTCTCAAAAGAAAACCTAGAAGCCATAATTGGCTAAACTCAAAGAGCACTAAAACACAAAACAAAAACCCATTGCAAAAGACTCCCCCTCCAAGTGTTTTCTTAACATGCAACCTTTCCTGCAGCTGACTAGTCAAAATAAGAGACTGAGAAGGAATAGAGTAATAGCCTGGGTCTTTTCAACCCAGCACCCTCAAAACTAGGAAAGATTTCAGAAGTAAACTTCAGAAGAGAACCACTCGTAGTTCATTTCCATCCTCTACAGCAAATACAGGTTTGGCTGATCTTAGGCGTGGAGTCAAGCTTTTACTCAGGATTCATTTCTAAGTCAGGTTTACTTGCATTTGAGGGAAGATCACATAAATATTTGCATTTTTTAGGACACTCGAGTTAGACTTAATAAGACACAAGCGCTATTATTCCTGCTGCACAAGGAGTGGGAGAAAGTTTTCTGCAAGTAAACGAAACCCCCAACAAAAACAAAAAAATCTCAGTGAGAGGCAGTGAGCTAGAGTCTGACTGAAGGGCTGGCTCTCCCTTTAACCAACTCCTTTGCATTTTGTACCCCTTGGAAAGACAGCTAGAGGACCTTCTGCTTGCCTAGCGCCGAACAAAAGACTGGGGCACCTTCCTGAAATATGATGAGCGTGGAAATTGCAGCTCCTAGACAGGGTGCTTAGAAAGCATTTTGCTGTCACTATCAACTAACCCTGAGTAATACACTTAAAGCAAACAAAGTGTGGACATTGTTTTAAGTCTAGATTAGCACTGTGGAACTTTTTTTTTTTTTTAAAGTTGGTGAAGCTATTTAAGCTGCAGCTTGACCTTTGTTGGCACTGCTGACATTATAAGCAGTAGATGGACTTTCCAAGTATTTTAAAAAATAAGCACATTTTGTGTTTCTGATACGTTTCAGATTCTAAACTGGAACAGAGCTAATTCTGGAACAGAAGTAGACTGGTTAAGCAAATTGGGTTATCAAGTATGTATATTCTAGTGGTGGCTTTGAATAATAGTGTTGTCTTTTACAGCCTAAAAATATGCAGTAGTTTCCCTTTCCTCTGTTACTTTGATGCTAAGAAAGAAGCCACTGAGCTAGCAGAGTTCCTGCTGGAGAACACAGAGGTAGATTAGAAATTCAAATAAGCATTGTGTGACCTCAAGTGAGGCAGGTCTTGATTTTAATTCACATTTTATCACAGCTTGCAAAGACATCTCTGACACGGCTTTCAGAAACATCCCAACTTTGCATACATACCAGAAGTATTTTGTTAGGCCACTGCCTGCCTAGGGTACAGTGAGTGCAGCTGGACTCCATATTTTAGACTAAATACAATGTTCTTCTCAGGTACTTTTTTTTTTAATAGCTCAGCCTAGGTTGAAAATTTTAAAATGAGATGACCCCTTAGCTGTACCACAGTGCTAAGTCCACATGGAAGGCCCACACGTTCCTGCCATCTCTAGTAATTCACTTGCTTACACAGTCCCAGGAAAACTTTATTTTACCATGTGGTTCAGCAAAGTTCAGGAAAACATCCAGCTCGGAATAAAGAGCAAACAGGCTGCTGTCCCGTTTTTCCACTGTTACTTTTGTTACCAAAAAAACAAGGAGCAGGTTTTGCATTCCAAAATTAATTTCAGCACTGAGTTCCTAAAACCTGGTCTGCTCAAAAATAATGGCTTCTTTCAAAACCATGTGCCCATGAAGGCTCCCGATGTGATGCTGCAGAAACCTGGACCCAGGGTCTGCACCAGTGGGGGTCACTTCTCCTTTCATCCTGCCGGATCAGCTCTAATGACTTGGTGTCAGGGAATATTTAGAGACAGCTCAAGAAGGGGAAAGTTGGAGCATGGCAGCAGGATTCCCTTCTTCTCTGTAGACAGATCACTGGAGCCTTTGATATGCAAAAACATTGTTTTCAGCTACAGCTTGAGATATAAAAGGGAAGTGCGAGGTATCAAACAATCAAGACCTGAAGAAAACTATTCTAAGTTTAGAAAAGGGAGTGGGGGGTATGGTCTTAATCCACATTTTTGAAACAGTGTCGTCTTCTCCAAAGAGACCTTTTCTTTTTCTTGCTCTTGTTTTCATGTAATTTTGAGAGAAGGGATAAAAAAAAATTCCAGGAACTTAATGAGCTTTAGTGCTTTCATTTTAATCCTACACATTACTGCTATTATAATAGTGGCAATAAATGAAGAGATGACTATCAAATGAAGCACAGAGGAAAGAGTTTATGTGCTAGAAAGGTAAAACAAATGAACTTTCTGTGTGTGCATGGATCTATGTAATGTATGCATACTAGAGCCAACGTTTTGCTTAATACTAACAAGTTTTTTACAGCTCAGAGTTCTAAAGAAAATTTATGATTTTAAGTACTTAAAAGTTATTGTAGCCTTCAAAGGCCTATTAAAGGAATTTATATTCCTATTTCACCATACCCTTGCAGAAGAAAACCTTCTATCATGACTTCACATTAGTTCCTAGCAGACACCATTTTTTTCCTACAGCTGTTAAGAGCTGTTTATTTCAGAGTTTTAGGAACAGGGCCTGCGCTTCTTTCCCAAAAAGAAAACTAAACAGTGGAAGAACACAGAGCTATTTTGTTCCATTTCATAATGATTATATAATTTACCAAAATTACATAAGTTACCAATAAACATGCATTCCCTTCCATTCTAAGATGTGGCTGCACAGATTGAGTTTTTGCCTGAAATAAATCATACATCAAAACATGTATGCCACAGTGAGGGTCTCTCATTCCGAGTTCTTTTTTTCCTTTGGACAAGTGCTGAAAACAAAGCTCAGAGGAGCAGGGAAGCAGCAGCAGGAGAGAAGAGTCTTTTCCACTCCCTCACTGGGTAGTCACACCATCTCTCAAATGGGGGGGGGTGCTTTGGAGTTGTTCATGGTTAACATTTGGCTATGAAAAAGAGCAGCAGCAGATTTGGATGTATTTAAACACACCACTGCATATTGTGTGTTGCTGTAAGGAGTGCGACTGGTCTCTTTCATAACAGACCGGCTACAAATTGCACAAGACAGTTTCAAAAGAGACAGCGTTTGTGTTTGGGTCAAGTATTTTGGGGAGGACCAGAAGCTGCTCCAGTTTTGCTCCCAGGGAGGCAGCTAAGCAAGCATTACTCAGCACACTGCTCCTGCCAAGCATCTGGGGGCTGGGGACTGTGCTCAGTCCCTGGGAGAGACAAAGTCACAAAAAGGGAAAAGCAAGTGAACCTTAAGGATTTGTTTCATTTCAGATGTGCTACCCTACAGGCTCTCAGTGGATCTCACTGCATACTTTATGCAGTAGTGACACAAGTAGCCCAAGTTAGGAATGCTGTTTAAAAAACAATTAGCCTTCTGTAGGAAATACAAATGAAAGAAATAATGTTTTTCTTCCTTTTAGAAATTTTACAGCCTAAACCCACCTATGTATTGCCAAAAAGCTGACACAGATGCCTGGCTGGTCCCCTAGCCCAGAATCAACATGCTGCAAATGGGAAACATTCATATAATATTTTGGCAAAAAGGCTTTTCCCTTTCACCCAGTAACTAGTGAACAGTAATTAGCTCCCTTTGCACTTCAAACCAAGGAGATCATCATCATCTGTCTCTATTTACCAGCAACACAAAGCAAGCAACCATTTTGGCCTCCTCCAAGGAGGTAACACTAGCATTTGATGTTAGATGAAAAACAATTTACAAGTATTTTGTTACTCTCTGCCTTTATTTTTCTGCTGAAACAAGGGAAAATGCAGTTCCAGCATAACTGAAGGAACATGAAACTACACAGCAAAACATTTTTTGAAAGAGCACTGTGCATTTTGCTGGAATGCCAATGCTTTGGGGAAACAAGGTGTGCTATGTATGTACAGGGGATGCAACTCTTAAAACTAGTGTGTACCATTGTTGTTAATTGCAATTTTTTTGTTTTTACTTTTGCAGGACATTGAGAGTTCAAGGAAAGCTTGCAAAGGGGAGTTTTCTGGGAAGGAAATCATATTTTTGTGGGGGTTTTTTAATAATGAAGAAAACCATCTGAATTGCCTGATGTTTCTGTGGTAAAGTAACTTGCGTTCTTGCAGCACAGGAGGAATTCTTTCCTGCGTTACAAATTTGGAAGAAGCGTTGAAAAGGGAGAGTTGGGAAATGGTTCTCTGAAAGAGGTGTGGATGTACCAGGATGTAGCTACTGTACAAAGGTCATACTTGGATAATTCTGGATAGGAGAAAGCATCCCCTTCCTGCCCTCCTGACGAGGCTGCAGTCCTTGGAGCCTCAGCATAATGAATGGTTTCTATCACGCGGCACTAAAGTTCCCTCCTCTGGCTACCACGCTGCACACAAGAGTTTGTAAGAGTTACAAAGAAAGTAATTCCTGCTGAAGGCATTAAACCAAACAAAGGAGGCTCTTCATTCACAGACTTTACATGAGGACAAAAATAGAAGGAAGCTGAGGCTTTTCTACGCTGGGGCCTGGTGTGCTTATGTACCATGATAAATCTTGGTTGGAATGCTCATTGAGGGTCGTGCCAGGAGCCAGGAAACACACACCGCCACCAAGGACCATCTGAGTAAACACCCTCGAGAAAGAACTGCTCCATGGAGTAAACCCTGAGAGTGACTGGGCACAAAGACGTCCCTTTACTGGATATCCTCAAGCACAAAATTTACTCGTACCTTTAAATACGGTAGGATCAATATTAATTTATTTTCCTTTTCATGCCTCTGAGAATACAGTTCAATTAATATGTGAACCCATAAGAGAAAAGGTCGTGACACCGCTTAATGCACAGGTCGTCTTGCACGGGAGTTCTCACAACCCTAATTACAATGGTAATTGAATCATGTTGTCTTAAAAGCTATAAAAATGCTAATTACCTGAGCTCGGTGTACAAACAGGCTACCAATGCAAAGTACAACCTCGGTCTCAAGAGTTAATTTATACTATGCTGCTAATAAGATGGGAAAATGTGGTTAAACCTGCCAAATAGACTGTTCTAAGTGTGCTACTTAGTAGGACCACTTTTGAGAAGGACAAATATTTAAACATGAAATTAGGCATGTAATGAAATATTTCACCCAGTGAACTAGAAAGCCATAGCTCTACCAGTTACCCGCCAGTTGTAACATTCACCTTTCTGAACACTCACTTAAGCTTGAAAACCAAGCCCAATAATCCACAGTGTTTGTAAGTTACACGCTGTGAAGCTGGGCACTGGGAAGGATTCGGGAACACATCTTCACTGCCCCTCGCTCTTCTGTCTGCATTTCATGCTTTGCCCTTAGGGCTTTTTTGGAACTTCTGAAATAGCTACTAGACTCGTGGGTTTGGTGAGGGTTTTATAGTTCACTTAAGGGCTCCTGAGGAAGTTAGCTGGCTTAGGAATTACTTCTTATCTTGCAGATATAGAATGATTTACTTGAACTCTGGTGTGACTTGGGTTCTGTACTTATCTGGTATCTGTGAACAAAGACTGTCAGTGCCCGTGAAATGTGAAGGAACCCTCAGAAAGAGTCTGGTTGCTTAAGCAAAATAATTCACACATCAGGCATACTTGATCATATTATTTTCAGTCACTGTGCAGAATACCCTATTAAGCTAATTGAATTGGTACAAGTAGTGGAATTACCGATGTAAGGAAAAGACAGTAAAATACATCTACGCACTTGAATTTTGATTTAATGTGTGTTTCAGATGTCTTCTGTAATGTTGAAGTTGATTTTTATTTTTTTTAATTGCGGTTTCTTCACTGATGATCTGGATAATTTTGTTTGTTTGGTTTTTTTAGATTGTTGAAGATCAGAACTGTATAGAAATCTCATCATTCCTGACCATGATTAGTGTTACCTGGAGCATCTTCCTAGTTTGGACTAAAATAGGGCTGTTACTTGACATGGCACCTTGTTCTGTTAGTGCCAAGCCATGCCCTTCAGTATGTCGCTGTGATGTGGGTTTCATATATTGTAATGATCGCGATTTGACGTCTATTCCTACAGGAATCCCAGAGGATGCAACCACCCTCTTCCTTCAGAACAATCAAATAAATAATGCTGGGATTCCTTCAGAACTGAAGAACTTGCTTAGGGTGGAAAGAATATATTTATACCGCAACAGCCTAGATGAATTCCCCACTAACCTCCCTAAGTACATTAAGGAACTGCATTTGCAGGAGAACAATATAAGGACCATTACTTATGATTCACTGTCCAAAATTCCCTATCTGGAAGAACTGCATTTGGATGATAATTCTGTTTCTGCCGTCAGCATCGAGGATGGAGCTTTCCGGGACAACATCTATCTCAGACTTCTTTTCCTCTCTCGAAATCACCTTAGCACCATTCCCTGGGGTTTGCCTAAAACCATAGAGGAGCTACGCTTGGATGATAATCGTATTTCCACAATTTCTGAGCCGGCCCTTCAAGACCTTACAAATCTAAAACGCCTTGTTTTAGATGGAAATCTCCTAAATAATCATGGATTAGGAGACAAAGTCTTCATGAATCTAGTCAATCTTACAGAATTGTCATTGGTGCGCAATTCACTCACAGCTGCCCCGGTGAATTTGCCGGGAACCAACCTAAGAAAGCTTTATCTCCAGGAAAACCACATCAACCGTGTGCCACCCAACGCTTTCTCTTACTTGCGGCAATTGTATCGACTGGATATGTCCAATAACAACCTCAGCAATTTACCTCAGGGCGTCTTTGACGATCTGGACAACATCACTCAGCTCTTTCTGCGCAACAACCCCTGGCACTGCGGGTGCAAAATGAAATGGGTACGAGACTGGTTGCAGTCGCTGCCTCTCAAAGTGAACGTACGTGGACTGATGTGCCAGGCACCAGAGAAGGTGCGTGGCATGGCCATCAAAGACCTCAGCGCAGAACTGTTTGACTGCCAGGACGAGAGCGTGATAAGCACCATCCAGATCACTACTGCAGTACCCAACACGCTGTACCCGGCCCAGGGACACTGGCCCATTTCTGTCACCAAACAGCCAGACATCAAGACCCCCAACCTAAACAAGAACTACAGAACCACGGCGAGCCCGGTGCGCAAAGTCATCACGATATTTGTGAAATCCGTCAGCACGGAGACCATCCACATCTCCTGGAAGGTTGCGCTGCCCATGACCGCTTTGAGGCTGAGCTGGCTCAAAATGGGCCACAGCCCTGCCTTTGGATCTATAACTGAAACCATAGTCACGGGCGACAGGAGCGACTACTTGCTCACGGCTCTGGAGCCGGAGTCGCCGTACCGTGTGTGCATGGTTCCCATGGAAACCAGCAACATCTATCTCTCCGACGAGACGCCCGAGTGCATCGAGACCGAGACGGCGCCTCTCAAGATGTACAACCCCACCACCACCCTCAACCGGGAGCAGGAGAAAGAGCCTTACAAAAACTCCAGCCTGCCCCTGGCCGCCATCATCGGCGGCGCCGTGGCGCTGGTGGCCATCGGGCTGCTGGCCCTGGTCTGCTGGTACGTGCACAGAAACGGGTCCCTGTTCTCCCGGAACTGCACCTACAGCAAGGGACGCCGGAGGAAAGACGACTACGCCGAAGCGGGCACCAAGAAGGACAACTCCATCCTGGAAATCAGGGAGACTTCTTTCCAGATGATACCGATAACCGGTGACCAAGTGTCCAAGGAGGAGTTTGTAATACACACCATTTTCCCACCCAACGGCATGAATCTGTACAAGAACAGCCACAGTGAAAGCAGTAGTAACAGGAGCTACAGAGACAGTGGTATTCCAGATTCAGATCATTCACACTCATGATACTGAGGGACGTGAAAGACTGGTTTGGGTTTTGTTGGGGGTTTTGGGGTTTGTTTTGTTTTTTAAAGAAAACAAGAAAAGACTGGCTTAACAGTTGCTGTTCTACTGCAAAACACTGGAATAAAAGACTGACAAAGCAATGTACTGTACATTTGCCATATAATTTATATTTAAGAACTTTTTATTAAAAGTTTCAAATTTCAGGCTACTGCTGCGATTAAAGTAGTGGGGATACCTGACCACAATTCTATATTTTAGTATTTTTTAGTAATTTGTACTGTATTTTCCTTGCTAATATTGAAGTTACAGACCATTTAACTTTTGTGTTCTACTGAGTAAGATGACTTGTTGACTGTGAAAGTGAATTTTCTTGCCGTGTTGAGCAGTCAGAACATTCATCTGAGATCCTTGTAAGTGTAAGCACAGGCCATTTTTCACTTTGGTATCAATAAAATGATGTTGAACCCGGCAAATCAGGAAGATCAAAAAGTGGTTACAAAAACTCACAGAACTTCCAGTGTTGGGTCTATCAAATCTGTAAACCACAACAATACTCAATAAACAAAAATGTGTGTAGTAATGGGCAATATCAGCTGTCTGGATATATCCCTTCAACAGTGGTGAAATCCAGTTTAAATGAGAACAATCAAATTGATGACATGCATGAGACTGAAGCTTCTGACAAGTTTTAAAAACCTAACCCCTAAAGGAAAGCATAATCAAATTCCTAACAAGGAAGTAGAAACACCAGGAAGTGGTAGGCTCTACAAACCAAGGGGGTAGATACAGTTTGGGAATAGATTTTTGTTTCTCAGAATCAGTGGTCTGTATATTACAGAGAAAATAGTGATGGATGCTCACAGGCATTCGGGAGACAAGGGCAGCAAGACAGAGATAACACTTTGAAACTGCTTTGAAAAGAAAAAGGGCTGAAAGTGCAGTTTCACGAGAAAAGAGAGCAGGACAAAACCCAAGGCAATAAAAAGCAAGGTCTCAAAAACCGTGGTCCCAGAGGTGAGCAGGGAAATGGGGGATGCAGCTGTTCTGAAGCATACACGAGTCTGTGCTCAGTGTACTGCTGTTACAGTCAGGAATACTGCCCATTACTGTCACAGTTATCCAGAAATTCCTCAGAAAATCTGTAAGGTAACGTGTTTCTTTCTGCCTTCCTGCTGAACTATGAGCTATTTCATGTTTAAACCCCGAGCCGCTCTTTGTTGCAATAATCATTCTGTTTCTTCAACTAAAAACCAAAGTGCTCTGTACGCCCTTTGGCCAGTCTTGTGTGTGCCTTGATCCAACGCTACATGTATCAAGCTTTTAAAAACTTCAGGAAAAAAAGGAAATAATAAAATTCCCACTTTTTCATACATAACTCAACTATGAAAAATACTGGTCTTATTCATGAATGAAGTTGAAAAACTGCTTCAAAATTATGATGCACCTCTGCAGTGCACTGATAAGAAACCCACTCGGAAGCTGCTACTTTTCAGGTCATGAGCTTCACCTCCCTCCGTGTTCAGGTTAACAGGATTACACCTGCAGGATTTCTTCATTAATAACTGCTTGGGAAAAGAAGTTTTCACAATAGTGAACAGTGGGAAAAATCAAAGGGAGGGAAGCCGTGGAGTTATAACCCTCTGAAACACAGGGGTTTTTGTACAAGAAACAGCAAATGCAAAATATTTAGTATTTCAGACAAAAAGGAATCTATACCAAATGCAGTTCAATTCTTGGAGAATTTTAGTGGTGCTTGCCCTGTTTCCCTAAGAGTAGTAAAGAATGAGAGCTAATAAAGAAGAAAGAGTGACCAGCACTGAGACTGATGGTTTCAGCAATCAGCCTGCAAATCAATCTCCTACCAGGGATCCATCTAACTGCACAGACCCAAAATTTCCAGTAACACTTGCATTTTTCATCCTAATTTTCCAGGTGTGCCCAGGGTAGTTCCTCTCCAAACTCCCTGTGCCATGCAAGTGTTGACAGGGCCCTGTCAAAAACATCTCCTGCAGTTTGCTGAGCAGTGCAGGGGCAGCACTGTGCTTCCCTACATTTGGCCTTATCCAAACCCCATCTGTCTGCTTTTGCATGGAGCACTGATCCATGGAAAGGGAGAGCAATGCTAAACAACTCTGTGCTCACCAAACGAGACTACGCTCACAGACATCACTAGGGAAGGGCAGAGAAGCCAGGGGTGAGCATGGGGAGCCTCATTAATGCTGCTGATGTGCAAAAAGCTTCCCAAGCAGTGAGCGGGGAAGGAAAAGGACACAGGGGGACTGCACTGACCCGTTCTTGGTCTCCACTCAGGGGGATCCCTCATATCTGAGCCCATTTAATGGCTGGGTCACTGGCAAGAGAGCCTAGTCCTTTGCCAGCAGTTCTCCAGTAACAAAATCCAACAGGTTGTGTTGGATTTTCAAGCTGTTTAAGAAGCTCTCTCCCAGCTGGCTCCAAGTGTATGTTGTGAAAAAGGTAAAACAGCACTCTGAGTACTCTGCCTTCTGAGGCACCTAAGCCAGAAGTGCCTGGTAATGGTCTGTGCCCACTCCAGTGATGCCACACAAGGTCATAAGGGTATAAAAAAGCTGGCATTTGAAGAGATAATTGTATGACAGTCTTAAGTAAAATGACACATTTCTGTCTGTAAGGCAGTAGGCTACCAATCCAAAGCAACTTTAGTGAATCAACCCAGTTGTTCCTACTTCACCTTCCAACAGCAAGGAGAAAACCTGGACAAGGCTGCCTTCCTCAGGGAACCAGCTCAGGCTTGCGGGAGAGCTGCTGCCCTCTTCTCACACGTGATGTCAATGCAAAAAACAGCACACTGGGGTGTACCAGACCTTCCTGGGGTTCTACAGCAACTTTTGCTGCACACACAGGTGACAGATTGCTTTCCAACTCAGCTGTGTGCTTTTTCCTTAGGCTGTTCATACAATTTCTCTTCCTCTCCACATGAGGCCCATCCCTTTGGGGCTGCTCTTTATCCCAGAGCTGCAGTGGCTGCATGCCCTGCTCCCCAGCACCAGCACAAATCCCCTCTGCTGGACGGGAACAGACGCAGGCAAAGCAGATTACTGCAGTAGGCAGTTCATTCAACATGGTCATCAAAATAGCCTTAATCCACATTAAATTCATCTCCGTTTTCAGATTCCAGGTTATTTCTGTGTGCTGTTCAATATTTAACTGTGGAGCAAGGGTTGGGGTTTCTTTCAGTGTTGCCTAAACCTGTGTGCAGAGTTCACTTTCACTTCATCAGCACTCCCCATATTCAAATACCACGCTAAGTATCTTTCACATCCTTCATCACTGTCCCCTTTTAAATTGATACTGCTATCCTGAATTGCCCACAGTTCTGTTTTAACCTGAAAGCTGTCTCCAAAAACACCCTGGTACTTTGGAAACCGTAGAAATTTCTTCTCATCTTGGCACCTTCCAGAACTAGGCCCAGGAGCTGCACTCAGTGATCCTGATGGGTCCTTTGAACTCAGTGTATTCCATGATTCTGTGAGAAACTTGCTTCATTTATGAGCTATCATTTCCTAGCTTTCTACCAGAGCCCCATGTGCAGCAACTGCCGGGTTTTTTTGGATAGTTTTTATTTCTTCTGGCTTCAGCAGTACCGAATTGGAAGCATTCCAGTCCTGGAACACAGTTTCCATCTCTCCTGCTAATGCACTAGTGAGCATGCAAGCCACCTTGTGCCAATGCTGTACATATTGAATGCAGAGCAGCAAATGCAATAAAGCAAGAGCAGAAGTAATAAAGGCTTATTTGCTATTAAAATAATTTACTGATGACATAATGCACTAAAGCATGTATATGGACTTTCCTGCTAAGAGGAGAAAATTTTGCACATTCACCTGCAGCTGAAGTTGGATAAGATCTTCAGAAGTGAGCTGGCAGATTCTATCTGCCTGGATTTATCCAAATCACGTTGCTTTGACATGGTTTTAGGCAGAACTGTAATTCACACGGGTACCCCTCCACGTTCAAAACACCTTAACCTTACTTCCAAATCCATATGTTGTTTCACCATCACCTTGGGACTGATCTGTGTTTAATTAGCTGTTTCTTTACTCATGCCAGATCAGCCAGACCTTCAAGCCACAAGCCAGCACTTAACCATCAGTGATTTTTATTTTTTTTTCCCGAAGCATAAAGTTACTCCGTACCTGGGGAGTTTTCATCTTGCAAACTAACCCAGAGTGATTCCCTCAGAGAGCAAAGGCTCATTGACTCATGTCCGAAATCAGAATTTTACCTCTTTTTTTCCTTTGCAAATGAATTTAATTTGGGGGCAGTGGATAAGAGTCCCACCCTTGTGATGAAGCTAAAGCCCTTACAAACACTCTGAAGGTAGAACCGTGACACAGCTGTATAAATTCTGGACACAATTACTTGAAAAGTTTTTTTCTTTTGGTAAACCGGAATGCTTGATTTTACAGTTTTGTCATCAAATCATTTCCTCTCCTCTCAGAAAAACCTAGATAAAAGCAGAACTTCGATCTGAGTAAAAGGGTGGCAAAGCAGATGCTCCAAACAACCATCACCTTGTTTTCTCAGCACAGGACATCAAGTAAGATATTCACAGCACAGGAGCCTTTAAGTGATGCCTGAGGAACATTTCCCCCCTGGGGGGAAACCAAGACACTTCAAATGGGTGTTAAATAAACCTCCTCTGGCTTTTTGATGTCTAAGGCAAAGGCATACAATACCCATTTTGGCAACCAAGCAAACGTCCATCATGCACAGAACATCATAAATGCCCTATGCCTGAAACCTGCAGGTTGGGGCTGCAAATGTGAATTTCCCAGCTTCAGCTGCTTCTCACATCCCCTTTTTGTTTTCCTAGGATGAAAATGTAATGGGAGTCACAGTATAAAACCCCTCAAGATTAACAGCCTGAGCTGAAAACATCTTTTTTGGTATCTGAAGCTGGACCTTCTAAGCTTGGCGAGAACACTCATAAATAAGTTATAAAAATAGAAGGGTCTTAATAGGGCTAATTAAATAATCTGACTTGTTCAAGCTGGTTGATAGTGGTCATATAGGCTGATACTCTGTCCTGAACAGCCCTCTTAAGTCATCAAAAACAGGGAGCAGATCATACCAAGAGCTAGCACACGTCCCCTTGTTGAGCTTAAGGAATAGCTATCTATAGCCAGAGCTGGGGAAGGTCTGATTGTTCCAACTCCAGGGGCTGCTCCGTCTTCCTTCATCACTAACTGTGGGAACATCATTGACAAAAGGATGGAATTATGCACATGATGCATAATTTAATGTCCCTAATTTATGCAAAATATTTAAAAATTTATTCAGCTCAGAACTGCACATCCGATTTATGTAATAGTGCTTTCCTCCAGTGGCCCTAGACCCTGATAAATGCCTACCAGGAAACTGGCTTTCCACAGCAAAACAGATGGGGTTGGGGTGTGGGGATGGGGTTTAATTTTTGTTGTCTTTGTTTTTTTTTGTAATTAAGAACAAGACATAAACTTTCCTGAAATCTTTCAAGTTTTAATGAGATACAAAAATTAACAGATTGATAATTTTAAATGAATGCCCTCAGACACGGCAGGTGCTAGTGTGATAAAAGATGTCCCCACAAACTCTGCTTTCCTGTCTCACCTCACAGCAATGCTTCCCAGGGTTTTAACTCTAAGCCTTGCTTTTATTGCAAGGATTGCAAAAACGTAATGAAACCTGTTTTCACTACTGCAAGATTGCAGCTGGGGACTTGTAAGTTTTGAGATGCAGAGCAGCAGTTGTATTTACCCAATGCAGGCATGGCTCAGGAGCAACATCTTCCAGCTAGGTTACACACAGGAGGCCACAGTAAAACCAATCTGAGCCTTGCTCCACCTCTGAGCCTGCTGTATTAACACCATTTCCTCCATTACTAGACTGAGCAGCAGCAGCTTCAACAGGCAGTAAGAGAAAGCCTCCTTATCATACACATCACCTTCAGCTCCTGGTTTGTGTGTGGAAAACAGAGCTTTTGGCTTCCCTAAGTGCAATTTTTCCATGGATTCAGTGAACAAGTACAGAGGTTACAGTTTTTAAAAGGGACATCTCTTCTACCAAGGAACACTGACAAAGCAGAGGATTTAAGAAACGATGTTTTAACCCTTGTTCCAGAATCACATCCCAAATACAAGCCTGTGTAAACCCCATGCACTCCCTGATTGTGTGTATAATATTCTCACCCCCTGTTTAGGCTACATTTAATGGACACAAGTTATTTGCATTGCAGCCCTCCTCAAACTATTTTCATTTTCTGCACAGTTTGAGCGACAACGTAAGAGTGTGGATGGGTACAGAAGCTGTGGTATTTTGTTTGTTTGCCTGGTTTCAGTAATCTTCTCAAGAAACATTAAGACACTTATTTCCCAAGCCTGATGGAATAAATTACTGCCCACGAGGAACACGAGCTCATTAACAGAAAGAAAGCCCTATACAGGGGAATGCTAACCCAGCGAGTAAATACCATTTTAGGGTATTAGCTGATAATACAGAACCTCTGCCTAACACCTTTAAAGCAATTATTTCACCTTAAAAACTCCTTAGTGGCACATAACCTCCTTCATCCACTAAAAGCCATTTCATTTCTCCCTGACACAGAAGTGACATACAGCAGGCCAAAATAAAAATTAAGAAAAATGCCACGGTACTTCCAGGTCTTGGAAGTTGTTCTGGTTGCTGAAATTCAGCACTTGGCAGCCAAATGAAGTAAGCAGTCAGCAGAGTGTCACTGGGGGACCTAGATTGCTGACCTCGTGCAGTTTGCTTGGAGCAAGGAAAAAAAGGGATGGAACTGCACGTAGGAGCTGATCAGCTCAACCACGGCTGTCTCAGACAGGCCCTCACCTCTCCCAGTTACTGCACCTTGGTGCTCTGGACTACAGGAGAATTTGTAAGCACCTTTAAAGGTCAAGAGGGCTGAGCACCAGCAGGACAGCCACCATCTCAAAGCTGCTCTTTCTATTCTTTCTTCTTTTTTCTTTGGTTAATTAAATGAAGCTCATTGAGTGTTTGGTAAACAGGACTGCTATGTGTGTAAAAACCTCCTCACTGCTAACCACGCTTGTGGATACACAGAGGAACAGTGCTGACCCCTCCTTAAAGAGTTGGCACTTCAATCCAGGGCAGGCACCTCACAAAAGATATTCCCACTGCTCTCTGCCCTTACAGATGCATCATGTGAAGAGTGGGGGGAACAAGATAATAATATATTCCTTACAAGTTGCTTTCCCGTGTCCCATATACCAATTTTATATTTCCAAATAAACAAGATCAATTCAAGAGATTTTTGGAGGAGAGGCACAACACCACAAAATCCCAGTTCTACTACTGAGAAGTGAATTATGCTGAACAGAAGAACCACTGCTTGGCTAATCATAACTCATCTGTCTCAGGAAATGCTCAGGTCTTTCATTAGCTGCTGCCCTGGGGACAGAGCTGCTCTGAGCAGAGCGTTGCTTGGGTACAGACAGGGGCATTAAAAGGAGCCAAATACACCTGAACAAAACTGATAGGAACTAATTTTGTGAAAAAAAAAAAAGAAAAGTCCTAAATTTCTCCTAATTTTGTCCAAAACATTTTGTCCCAACCTCTGAAATCTTTTACTATCCTACACTATTTTGAAACACCAAACAAACAGCTTATCTTTCAAGCATGGAAGACTTGATGTAATGCCCAGCTTTTCCTGTTAAGTACGTTTTAAAGGGTTTGTTTATAGGACTTCATACCCAATGCTATGATGAGCACATGTTTATTGAGGACCTCCCCAGAGTGTTTCAATACACCTTCTGCACACAAGTAAATGTTCCTTTGTGCAGTACAGTTCTCACCCATTTAACCTGGGTTAGCAACTGCCTTCTTTTAACCCTTCTATCTTTTCAGTCATCCAATACTAAGAATGCAAAAAGTGGCTGGTTAAAATTTTTTTAGGGTCTTAGAGATGGAAAAGGCCAGAGCCATTATACTGGGATGGTCATTAGAGGGAAAAGAGTGCTATTGTATGCTGCAGGGAGATTTTCCTTGTTTCACTCAAAGAAAAAAAAAAACAACCCAAAACTTTCAGCTATTTTGACAAAAGGACCTATGGAGCTGCTGATGCAAGAAACGCATCTTGTTCCCCAAGCAACCATTCCACTTGGGGAAGGGAGGGGAAGAGAGAGTCTCTCTTTGATATGGATTTGAAGGTGATATCCTGTGTCCCATGAAGGAGCACCCTGCTGGTACAGTCAGGATAAATTGGATTGTGTTAATATCCATTTTAAACTCAATGCTGGTGCTGCTGCCAAACTAGGGAGCAAAGCAACTCAGTCTCAGCGACTTCAAATAAAGCCCCAACAAATCAAAAAACAACCAACCCTCAAATCCTCAAAAAGCACCTATCAAAGCGATTTCAGCCCAGTGATCCGGCACACAGTCAAAGGATGTAAGCTTTTCTAATCCCACCCTTTGAGCTCCTCGGGCTGCAGCCCCCGTTGCCATGGCCGGGCTGACACCTCCTGCGAGGGACAGGAGCCCCAGCGCCCGCTGGTGCCTCCTGCACGGCCTGAGGGCTGCTGGCCGTGGGTCTGCAGGCTGCAGAAACAGCCTGGGAGGTGAGGAGCACCACCAGCACCCATTGCAGCCCGGGAGGTTTCCTTCCCATGAGCTCAGCTCCGGGCAGGCTGCCCTCAGCAGCACGTTTCTGACAGGTATTCTGATTTTCCTCCACAGAACACCTAACACTACTGAGAGTGCTAGCTGCTACGTTAGATACTGCTGGTTTATTTAGCCAAAATAAAATACAATTTCCAATTGCCTACTGTTCTCCTTTGTGCTAATAAAGACTAACTTTATCCTTCGGTATAATCCTGCCAAATCAATTAAAACGCATTCAGCGGGCTAAAAGGATACCAGTGAAGTATTAACAAAAGCCTGGTTTGGATTATGCAAAATTTCTGCAGCAATTGACTGATGCAAAGATTGCTGTGGCAATACTTTCAGGAAAAGAAAATAAATCCAGCTCTTGAAAATGTTTCTTATTCTGTTTTGCTCAGCAGCTCTAGGAAGTTATTAGGTCAAATCCCCACCACACTGACCTCTTTCTGAGGTTTGCAAGTCAATACGTGAGTGATGAGTGAAGCCTCCCAGAGCCTTCATGGAAATCTCCCCAGTGCTGCTGGAAACTGGTGCTTAAGGGTGTTCAGTAGGAAAATGTCTTAAAGCAGAAGCAGCTCATGTCTGGGTATGCTTGGGTGCATCACCCTCAGCTGAGGAACCCACCCAGGACGTGCCTGAGCCCTCCTGGGAACGAAGCAGAATTGCTGAGGATAGGGAAATAAACCATGCTGGTGTCAGGGGGGGCTGGAGACCTGCAAAGGCATCTGCCCCCCATGTCTCACAACCAACTAAAATGCCACCATGGAGGGGAAAAAACATTTTTTCCCCTGCTGAGACGGAGCTCTGGCAAGTGCTGTTACCTGTCTGGCCAGCAGACAGTCAATACTGCTTCCTTTGCAAAAAAAGAAACCTTGGGATAAACTTTCATCTGTCAAACAAGCCAGGGATCACTTTTTCTAGTGCTTTCACATTTGTAGGAAGCTGCCTCTGACATCTCCCCCCAGGGCTTGATCATACAACGAAGGAAAAGTAGAGAATTTTAAAGACACTGGCAAGCGTTTGTTCTTTCAAAATGTCATGGCTAATCTCCACATCATCCAGCCTGCTCGGTAATCAAGATAGAGGAACTGTACAAGTGCAAATTAGTGTCACTTATGTCCTGGAAACAAGAAAAAGGATATGGAATAAGTATGCCCAAAAGCAACATCCAATTTATTCGCTGTGATCAGATGAGAGATTTACTGAAGTTTACTTCACCTTACACAGAAAAAAACCCCAAACAAACATGAAGCTATCTCTGTGACATTTACCATCTGGCTGAGCAGGTTAGCACTGCATCCAAAGGATGCTGTACAGGCTCACTAGCAGTGAGAACAGGGAGCCAAGGAGTGGTCCTGAGCTCCCACAGCCATTTTCCAACACTTCCAAGACAGAAAACCCATCTTCTGCAAGATGACTTTTTTTTCTTTTGGGTCCATTAACAGAAAAATTTACAGGCACACTGAGGTTATTTTGGGACATTTTACATCACAAAGACTAGATGTGAGCAAAGAGAATACATTTATGGGGGGGTCCCCTGTTCAGGGGCAGGACAGACATGTAAAAGCAGCTCTGTTACCGACCCCAAGACACATGCCAGCCCAAAACATCTCTCTCTGTCTCTCTCCAAGGAGGGCAGCAGCACTGTGAGCCCACGGCTGAGCAGCCCCAGCACAGCACTCAGGAGCACAGGAAACACTGCCAACATTTCCCTGAGCCACTGGGGCACGGCAGGGAAGCGGCCGATTCATCCGTGGGCACCAGGAAGTTGGCCAAGACCTTTAAACTCTTTTTCCCCTGGGAGCTGACCCAGATTTGACTACTGCTCTGACAGTAGGAAAACACACACTACTTAATACCTGCGGTATTGGATTATATGCTGATGATGCAGGCTCCTTGAACACTGCCAAGTGCTGGGGGGATTTGTTGTCAAATCGACACTTTTGCAGGAGTAATCATTGTACATGCCGGGGAAAAACTCCAATATTTCCTATATGGGCAAAGGCAACAGCATGAATGGCAGGTGTTTCATATTAGAAGCAAACTAGCAGGAAAAGAAACAAACACCACTTCTGCCCACTCCTCCAACCAGAGGGATCAACTTACACATTCCAACTTGTTTTAAAAAACTGGAAATATTCCGTGTGCAGAAGTGTCTTTTTTTTAAAAAATGTGCTTTGTAAGGCCTTTTTTGTAACATTCTTCCTTTACTAATGATTTTAAATGTTCTTCCAGTCAGCTTGAAAGGGATCAGTAACTTTTGGCTCAGCTGTAGCAGCAATAGAAGGAATCAGCACAACATGCCAGAGGAATGGAAATTGTACTAACCAGATATGAAGTCAGCTACACAGCACTGAAATCCGTGCAAGTCCCTATCAGATTGTCTATTTACACTGCACCATTTGGGATATTTACTCTGCCATTCAAGAACACTCATTACCTGACACTTAACCCTGATCTCTCAACACCACCTTATATACACAGCCAGAGTGCAAATGGGAACATCAGTGCTCTAAATCTATTCTCCATTTCCCCCGAAAGATTAATGCAGAATAATCAATTATTTTTCCTTTTAAATTACATTTCATTAATCTTTGTCCTTTAAAATAAAGATACAAGCATATGGCCAGATATTTTTCTGTACACAGCACCATCATTCTTACAATAAAATTAATGGGTCTTCCAAGCCATTCTTGCTAAGCAGCCAAAAGCAAAGAGTGAGCAAATTACAATACTAATACTAATTGACTAAGCTACTTTCCAATGCCTTCAGCTTCCCTTTTCTTTGTTTGCAGATTTGATAAAGCACAACTGCAGATGCTCAGCCCTTTGTTTACTAAGGTAACTGTGGCTGAAGAGGAAATGCAAGTGACAGCACCAGGGCTACCTTGCCTTGCCAGCAGCAACGCTGTGCTGGAGGAGCTTCAACTGTGGCAACTCTCAAGGATGACATTCCTGGGGAGCTCTGCCACTCACACTGGCAAGGGGGCAGGAGTGGGAGCCTTGGAGAGCTGCCACCACTCCCTTCCATGAACCACGGCGTCCCTGTGCCACCAGGCTGTTTCTGGGCTGCACAATGTGTTTGCTTAGACCTGCCACCCATAGGGAGACTTGGGCACGTTACACTGGGTCCATCATAGCAGCCTCTCCTCGCAGAAGCCAGGCCTGCCTCATTTCTGCCTCTGTCAGCACTAATTCTGCTGCTTTTTAAGGAGGTGACAGAACTCTGCTGTGCTGCACGCAGAGGTTCACCGCAGCCAAGCGAGCAGCTGGGGCCTCACAAGACAAATCACAACTCTCAACTTTTATTTGTGGGTTGTCCCCCAAAATTCTCTCCTTACAGACACATCTATTTCACAGCAAATTTATATATTTTTTTTCATCTTTCCTAAAGCAGGTGCTTTTGAAGGCAAGTGCTACAATGCCTGGTGCTTAGGATTGCATTTTTAATAAAAAAGCTAAAAGAGTCTGTTTGATCAAAGCTTTTTTGTTAAATCAGAAGATCAACAGTTTCACACTGTTGAAAATAAGAGAACAAATCCAGGCAATATTTTCTGTTTCCCACTCCTACTCTTCGAAACACGTGTGACATTTATAACCACAGTGTAAAAGCTCATTAATACTCTACACTGACCTATTAAAAAGGGTTATTGGCTTAGCACAATAGGAGACATTCTCTTGGAAAACAGGCAAGGAAAGGAGAGAGCAGCTCAAGATAAGCCACCTCCACAAACAGGCTCAAAGGATGAGGTCATTAAATGACAGTGTTAAAATCGCCCAACATTTTTCACCTCCTCTCTGCTCATTTCAAAACCAGCTTAAAATCACAGAATAAAAGCCCAGCGAACACCCCAGTACATTTTAAAAGGCAATTCTCTCTCAAAGGGCTGATAGCAGGCAGGGAGTGGGAGAAAGGTTTATTTTAGTTGAGCTAATCTGACAGACTGGCACCTACTCAGAGGTGTTGGAAGACGTCTGGCGCATCCACACACCCACCCAGAGCAGCATTCAATTCTTAAAGAAGACAGGGCTGCCTGTGCATTAAGTTCTTCTCCCTAGAAGCTTCACTCTCTCTTTCCAAAGAAATCAGTCAAAGCAAGCTCCCAATAAATGTGCTCTAGGGGGAAACACTTCCAACACTTGACCCTGGGGTTTGCCAAAACCAGCCCATCCTCAAGGCACCGTGCCCACGGAACCACCAAAAAGGGTGAGAAATCACCTCCCTGCCAGGTGGAGAGGAGTCCATATTCACACCCATGCAGCCTTCTAAAGCCATGTGGTTTGCTTGGGCTTTTTTCTACCTTAAATTTATGGAAAATGATCCTAGTTGCTCTCAGCTCACGTTTTTCTAGGCTGAAGCCAAGCTCTTGCAGGCTGCAGGTAAAATACTGGCTGATCCTTCCACCATTATCCTAATTACCCTTCCCTGACCTGTGGCTGTTTAAACTCATCTTCTTAAGCACGGATAGGACACCTTCATTCTTTCCTGCTCCCAAATGGTGATGTTGAGCTTACAGAAGGAACTCATATCATCCGTCCTTAAGCACACGACATTCTCCTGAAACCAATTAATGGCAGAGGAAAGCACTCCTTCTCACTTAATAATCCAGTCCTCCCCCGCCCTGCCAGTGTCTCTCAGCTTTGGAGTTGGCAAATTCATTTAGCAAGCTTTTAATTCCTCTGTAAAGGCTGCTAATGAAAATATTAAATACAGCACGATTTGATCTTTGAGGAGCTCCAGCAGTACCTCTGCACGAACTTGCAGTGATAAAAAGGTTATCACGAGTGACAGCACTGAAAGACTCCAGTCTTTAAAGCTATCTCAACCACCTCAAAAGCCCTCCTTGCAGGAGACAAGATTAGCATGATGCAATCAAATTATGTCCAATTATCTCAAGTATTTTGAGCATTGGTGCCAGCCACCCACCCCAAAGAAAAACAAAAACTCAAATGGCACTATTTGACACGCTCAGATGGAGCAAGCCCAGTGACCACTTGGAGTCCAACTAGCCCAGAAGGAAGGTCACTGTCCTTGTCCCCTGGCTCCTCCAAGGTGTTCCCCTCATCCATATGAAGATGCTTTCTTAGCATCACAAAACAGCTTGCAAAGCACAGATCCCCTATGACACTGCAATTAGCTAATTTCCTACACTGATATCTCCTATACAGCGAACAGCATTTTAATTAATTCTTTAAATATATGTTCCTCCAATAGGTTGAACCTTAATTAAAATTAGAAGTGCGTGATAGCATCTCCTTATCTGGTTACAGAAGCATTTTTTTTAAATTTGCGGTGATGGTATCGCAACCACATTAAAAGGAATACATATTGAATTTTATGTTCTTCCAGTTCAGCACAACACTAAGAAAATTAATTCAATCTGCATTTACACTCACAGAATCTGTCTCCTCCTTCAGTAATAAAGAGCTTTGCTTTGTTTCAAACACAGATTTTACAAAACTGTTTTAAACTTGGCCCAGGGCACGTCTCTGACCAGCAGAGATCCGTGGATGCCTCATCTCATATTTCATAAGTTATTGCTTAATTAGAACCCCATCTGAAAGAAGCTGAATTAAAAAAGGATCAGTTAATTATCACGAGACATGAAAGCAGCAGCAAGTTCTTTGTAATCCAAGCTGCTCCTCAGCAAGTTTTTATCGAGCTGATCACAGCCACGGTGCGTGGCTTTGCCATCTCTCTCTCCCCCAGCCCTGCATCTCCTGCTGCAGCCCTGCAGTCAGCACACCTGCCACTGCTCCTGCATCCACCTGCACGCAGCTCCCCTGGCATCAGGCAGGAGCACAATCCTGTGGCCAGGACACACCTTCCTGCAGCCCAGGAGCACCAGCACCAAGCGCTCCCCAGGCCCCACCCTGGGCTTTGTCACACCTCAAACCCAAAGATCAGCACAGGGGAAAAACTCCAGCAATATCCTTCAGTTGTGACAAGTGCCCAACTCAAAAGGAGGCCTTTGCAAAGCTAGCAGGGTTTGTTACAGCTCTAACATACCCTTAAACATTGATTAAAAAACTAAAAAAGTTTATTCCGAGTCCCTCTGAAGTGCAGCTTTTCTCCTTTATAGCCAAGCAATTAACAAAACCAGCAAGTTTACAATGCAAGTCCAGAATGACCAAGTTAGTATCTATTACATGCACAACTAAACACCCAATTGTATCAGTACTGCCCCTTGTTCAGGAAGCATTTACACACCAACACCAAGTTACATTCTGTGTTCAGGCTTGGGCACCTGAAACTCATTTCTGCTTCCCAATGGAAACAAAATGTGCTCAAAACCTCCAATTTATTTGAGAAGCATTCACAAACTTCAGGCATGTCTGAAACCACTACCTGAAATGCTTATTTGTGAATGGTAAATTGAAGTGTTACTGCTCCGTATTATGCAAATAGCCAAATTCTAGCATTGCAACAGAAGCAATGAGCTCGTTATCCTGCCAGTCCTGCAAGCAGACACCTTCTCAGAATATCATTGCCAAAACTGCTCCTGTGCTCCCTTAACTGCACTAGTTTTGATACTAATGAAGGATTTACCACCAACTTACACGAAGTGAGAGCTGCCCAACAATGAGCACTTCTGAAAAGCCAACCATTATCTTTAACTTGGATTGCAAAAAACATCCTCACGCTCATCAAAAATTCCCATAAAAGCAGTTAAGTTAACAAACACAAGGTATCCAGTGGAACTGAGAAATAGCAAAGTCAGACAGCAGGTACTCTTGTTAAATAAGCATCACAGGGCACATTCCATCAAAGCAACAATTAGCTTGGCTTGGCTGTTCTACACCTAGTTTTAGTTAGATAAACCACATAGCTCAACAGTTGTAAGTGAAAAACAGGAGTACGTGCAGCTGCCTTAAACGGAGATCCTATCCATCCCGACAGGCTTCCTTCATGGAAGAATTATGCATATGGTGCGTGTGGGTGGACTGAAACCACAAGAGGATGAGTGTTCCCTCGCTGCAGCTCCGGGAGGGAGGCGGGCCAGGGTGCAGGGCTCCGAGAGATCCCTCAGCACAGAAACCAGCGCCTCGGTTTGGGCACCCTGAGTCACGGGCACCCCACGGAACCCTGCAACCTCACCCCTGCAGCACGCCCAAGGCCTTGTCAGACACAGCCTCCCACCCGCCCCCACACAGGGACAGGCTGTGCCAGGGCACAGTGACCAGCACAGCCCAGCCCAGCCTGCACAGCCCCCCACGCCGACCCGCTGGGACACAGCATCCCCAGCTCCGGCAGGCCTGGGAGCGCCCAACAGCCACTCCGGGGTTTGCTGCATGGAAGGTGCAGCCCCAGAGACAGGCTGGGGGTGCCTCCATAAGACAGACATCCCTCAGCACCAGGGAGAAGGGCACAGTCCCAACCACTCTGCTACTACGGCACGGAACCTCCTGGCCTGGCTGGAGGGCCAGGCAGGAATCCATCCAGGAATAGGGCTGGAAGCCAACAGGATTCTGAAAGCGGGAACACATCTGAGCCCGTAGTCCATGCCATTTCAATGCAGAGCAGTTAGCATCACGTTTGCTGATATTCAATCCTTTCCTTTGCCTCATTTAAACTGACTTCATTTTTACATAGAAAAGCTCCATTTTAATGTATTGCTTTAATCCTTCCCACAGCATTATGCTACTTTCTTTACAACTTGTGTTAGAGAGCAGCTTCCCATATCTGTGCATTTTTTTGTTCAGGACAGGGGTTTCAAACACATCTGTCAAGCTGAATGGAAACAGAAGAGCCAAGCTCCAGTGTCTTGGGATAGGAAAACACAGAGAGTGTGCATGCTGCGGCTGAAAACAATGCACTGATAAAGCATCAAGGGGTGTTTCTATCAGCAGAAGGGAGCAGAAATAAGGCTCACACAGAAGGAAAGGAATTGATTTGGAACTTGAAGAGCCACCTCCATTTTCTCTCATTTTTCACAGCTATAAATTAGATACTCATCTCCATAACTGATTCAAGGGGCTGTTTCAAAAGCTGCTAGCAGGGCCTGCACAGCTTGCAGGCTTCTGCATGAACAAAGAGTCACCACCACCGTTAAACCCACAGCATCATTAGAGGTACCATCAGAAATTATGTTGGGGAAAAAGGGGATTTGAATATGTTTTTCTTTCTGAAATATCAACACATGCAGAGCTGGCCTGCAATCTAAATGAAACCAAGGGAGTGCTTCCTCTTAAAATGCATTGATACTGCTTGAGTGAAAAGTTTGCTGCTGGTGGGTTTTATGTGCAGCTAAGCCAAGCCAAGTGAGCTCAAGACAATCTAGCAATTCTGCCATTTACCATGCTGCAGTCAAATAAGGCTTTTTGCTTCCTCCTAATTCTATTCTCAGACTGCACAACAGACTTATCTATTCCCACTACCCTAAAAATGACAACACTTCTGTAATATTCAGTAATGAATGTTACAGTATCTCCAAATATTAAAAAAGAAAAAAAAGCAAACAATGAAAAGGAACAGCAAACACAGAATAAGAGGCTACTGTCCGTGCTTCCACAAACACTTGAGCCAAGTGTACTTAGCAGCATAAATCAAACAGGCGCAATCCAATTTAAATACAAGTCCTGCAAGGCTTTTTCATTAATGGATGGTTTATGCTTTTGTAGAGAGTGGACTAATTTTATTACGTTTATTACATAATACTGAGAGATTTACTATATTACATTACAGCTCGGCTAGTCATAACAGAATGGAAAAAGTTAATTTTGCTTTTCTGTTTCAGAAGCTAGAGAGTATATTATTTTGTGCTGCTTTTCAATCAGTACATTTTTCTGAAATTCCTCCTTTGTTCCCTCTTCCTGTGTTACATTAGCAATACACCTCCTACGTACTATTGCTGTTTTGCATACCAAAGAATGCCTCCATCCTCGTACATGCTGCCTCTCAAAAAAAAAAATCAGATCTTTAAATTTTTGAGTTTCTCCTGTATTTTGCTCCATCCTGTTTTTTCAGGGTCGCTGGTCAAGCAGTAATAGCTCAGCAGTTCAGCACTGACCTCACAGAAGAAAAGATACAGGGCCACACTGCCTTCATATTTCCCTCACTTGAAACAGCACAAGTAATTCCACTTAAATTGGGGAGATCCATCTTCAGCCCATTTTTCAAGATGGGAACATAATTCTGGAGGGCTGTTACCAGTCCTTTTTTATTGTCTTCCTGGAACAGCTGCTACTGAACACCATCAGAGGCAGGATCACGCTCTGCCCTGAGATGGCTGCACTTGGGAATGCATCACCACAGCCAGAGCAGCACCACACACAATGACCCACTGCTGAACATCATGTGGGCACTTATCTCCAGCTCCCTGTTGAAGTGGCATTCTTCTTGATTTTCTTCTTAGGTATTTTATTCCAATTGCTTTGTTCATCAGCACCAAGACACAAGAGGACCCAGCCAGAGTACAGAACATTGTCCACGGCAAAGGCTCCTGTGATGGCATCACCAAACTAGAACTGCTTACAAATTCCAATCTAGTGTCCCAGCTAGGAATGAAAAAAGATGGTTTGACCCAGAAGACTGTTTGTTTTTTCTTCCTCCCTGTTTTTCTGTTCATTACACAAACAAAATTTAACAAAAAAAAAATTAAAAAAAAAAAAAAATTCAAACAATAGGAAGACAAGCACTATTACAGTGTGCCGCACATACAGCATGACACAGGTCAAAAACATTAAAGAATATGGAAGTTTGTTACTGATTAGAACACCTTCCACAGTACACAGTAGATAATATACCTATTATTAGGGATTTGCCAGCCTTTTTATTTGCAGCTTGTTTTAAAAGGACTGCTCAGGGAGTGCTGCTGGTTCCAGACTAATTACTTCCAGATTGTGTTGGATTTTCCCACACACAGAAACAAGTGGCATGCTGAATTTGGTCACGTCAAGGCCTTTCCATCAGCTGCTTCATAACCACTTCAGGAAACTCATCTGGATGCAATTATTACTTCACTGCCAAGTTTTTGTTGTTCTGTCTTTTTTTTTTAACACCGGACCACAAAAATCATGCTCCTCATTCAATTCCCATTGAAGCAAATAGGATGGTTTCCAGAGACTTTGATGACTTCTGGATGAGGTTTCATAAAAAGATGAAAAATAAATCTCTTCATCTACCAGGGAGAGAGGTTAATCTCTTATTCTTAAAGCTTGCACATCAAAGAACTCCAGGATTGCTGCACATTAAGTCCAAGAGATGGCTATATCACAGTCACAGTTGGAAATGAAGAATACATAAAACACACCTCCAAAACTAAGGACTTGGATTGAAAAATACTAAGCTCTGCTCTGTGAAGTAGCATGTTATCAATTCAAAGAGATTAATCTTAAAGAGTTAGAAAAAAATCCCAAGCTACTGATTTCATTCATAGATTTTCTGTTCATTTCCCTACAACGAACATGCAGCCAACCTCACCTGAGTAGGGTACATTCAGTTTGTCACAGAGCATACCAAGACATGCTTACACACATTTTCTCTCCAGATCACATAGCTGAAGGCAAAAACCATTTAAACACTGCTAGGAATGGGCTAATACTTTAAACCCTTCCCCAAGCTGAGAGTTGCAGCCAACACACAGAAGGTTTTCAGCACAGTCCTCAGGAGTTACTACTCCCAAGAAGCACTTGCAAAGAAAATACTTGTTTGCCTGAAAGCCCTTTACAGAATCCTCCGTTCCAAACCCAGACTCAGGTGGGGGCACAAGTGAAGAGGTGCCTTTGCAGCAGCCAGCCCCAGTAAGATCATGAACAGAGAACACAGCACGCACAGCAACCTCAGGGGCACATTAAATCATCATTTCTTCTTGACTCAAGTATCTACAACCAACAAAGTGACAAAGTGGGGAGTCACTGACTAAGGGTGTCCATGATCTACAGAATCCACAGCTTTGTTTTGCCCTGAAACATTTGAAGCTGCTTCAGCTTTTCTGCATAGCCATGACTATAGGAAAGTAGCTGCCTTAATGAGCCATAGAAAGCACGCTGGGAAAAAGAGGCTCAGAAGGAGACCTTGTTCTGCCTTCTAAGAAGTTTCTTGGCCACTGTTTTTCCTCCTTGTCACATCCTCAGTCTCTGAAGTAAACACACATTCCACCCATAACACCATGAATCACTTATAAAGAAATATATCATGACACTGCATTCTACCTTTTGTCAGAACTGTGCTGGCAGTGTTGATGTTAGCTTTACGTTAAAAATAAAGACTACGTTCAAACAAACATGCTTAGCCAACAAGTTTTGCTTTGAAGTTCACAAAAACCAACAAGTGAGCAAAGGTCCTTAGGAGCCTTTTATTCAAACCAGAACTCTTCCCTCTTCTTTCATTAGCAATGGACCCATTCCCAGCATATTCTCCTGCTGAAATACAAACTGCTGGCATTCTTCTCTGGCGTGAGAGCAATGATCCTGTTGTTTCATTCCAAATATGACAATTAATGTTGAGCATATACTGAATAATCCTACACATCATTGCTCACTATTATATGGCTTGTTCAAATCAGGCCATAGCTAGCACTGACTCAGAGTTATCTGATTATGGAAAATTAGAGTACGGTTTCAGTCCTTGGTAATAATTATCTTCCTTTTCACTCTAAGAACTTGGAGATTGGTACCTGAAACTTCTCCTCTACCTGTTCTTCCAACTCTGTGAAAAATCAAAAGCACTTTTGCATGCTAGAAATGCCAGCTAGAGCCTAAAAACAGAGATGAAACAGCAGAACAAAGACGAGTTGGACTTGCACAGACTGCACTGCAGGCTGGGAGGAGAGCAGGGAAGGAAGAGCTTCCCTTATAGATTCATAGAAGCTGCTCTAAGATTAACCTACAGGCAAAGTCCACCCTTCACCACCAGCAATTATTCAACCATCTTCAACAGGCATTTACTGGGTATGCTTTCATTTGTGGAACCCAAGACAATTGTTTATTGTGTCATAATCAGGAAATAACTGTAGACATTTCAATGGATTTAAATGGATTTTTTTCTGATGGTTGGCAAGAGTAATTATGAATTTATAACATTAATTAATTTTCTACATGCATTTCCTAAGACTGCTTCCATTGTTGGGTGGAGTTTTTTCCAGTGGACAAAAGAGTCACACAAATATATTTGACAAATAATGTTGGATGTGCAAACATTGCAGGCAAATTTGGCAGAAACTATATGTTTGAAAATGTATCAAGCCAATAAAATGTCATTAAAACAGATTTTAAGATATGGAAATGAGAAAATGCAAAATTGCTCAATAACCAGGGAAAGCATCAGTGTAAGGAAAACCTTTAATACATGCAGCCACAATAAGTTTTATTTACTTGCTTCTCCCCTGGCAGCACTGTAATAACACTGATGTTGTTCAATATGATATCATTTTTTTCCCACCTGTGTCTTATACCTGAAAGAAAACACGAGAAACTGCAGAGGAGGAGAACACACTGCACTCAGACCAAGAGTGGTTGATGTCCAAATTAATGAAAACAGTATTTCACTCCAAGTGGAAGAGATTTGCCCCGAGTGGCACAAGCTGGAAGCAGAGCTGCTGGTTGTAATCCACACCCCCCCACTCCTCCTAAGCCACTGCACCAGATCTCTCACCTGCCTGTCTCTGTACAGAACAGGACACATTCACAGCACACAGCAGCTCTGCTGCACTGGCAGTCATCTGTCCCCCTCTGGATTCAGTCCAACCCTCCATGTAACTAGGAAATGACCTCACATTCCACATTTCAGGTGCAGAGCAGGAAATCAATGCACACTGCAAAACACGCAGGAAATCCTTCCCCCTAACATTCCCAAACTGTGAATCCTCACACACATTTCTGACCACTTCAACACTTGAGTTTTCTCCCAAGCACTGCCATGGCCAACCAGGGCACCTCTGCAGCTCCAGCAGAGTAAGAATCAGCTCCCCCAAATGCCAAGTGAGAAATGCCTTGACACCACCACGCCAATAGTGTCCTTCTCCCACTCAAATGTGCCCCCAACAGTTTTCACTGCATTTGTGCACAGAGCACACACGTTTTGCTGCACCTCGGGTTATTGCACTTGTTAATGCTTATCCATTACAGACCAAACTCTCTTAGTGCTTCTCTCCAGATAAACAGCCCCAGTAACCACAAGGAATTAGTGATGGCAGAAAGCAAGCAGAACTTGCCCCAGTTTCCTTAACTGGCTAGATTGAAAATCTGTCCAATTAATCCTCTTTAAAAAAAAAAAAAAAAAAGTCAGCTTCTACTAATGCACTTAAAGTTATAGCTCCAGCACTGAAAGCCTCCTGNCAAAAAAACCCTTTAAAAAAAAAAAAAAAAAAAAAAAGCCAGCTTCTACTAATGCACTTAAAGTTATAGCTCCAGCACTGAAAGCCTCCTGGCCAAATTCTGCCCGAGACCCTTGCACTGGAGGACTGGGTCTTACCACTTACTTCTGGTCACTGTGGGGAGGCCATTTACTTATAGGTCTGGGGGGCTTTTGGGCTTTCTTTTTTTAAGAACACTTGTGAATATTAATAGCTGTCTATCTTCAAGGTAAATAAAAACCTGTTGGGAAAACTCACAGCAAAGGATTAAACTTACTATTAAACAATGCAACTCACTGCTAACCATCAATTTATCCCCTAAGTTTACTGAACACCAGACAGAAATGGTGCAAAACCACAATAAACCATTATCTCAAACAACTCATTCCCTGCATGGGGAGTGGCAGGGGGTCCAAACATCATTACTGACTTGTCTTACACAGAGATTTGTTTTCTGTCAGCAAGCAGAAGCTCCATAACCATTAGCCACTGTTCCCTATGGCATTTGTTATCCAAATTCTCTGATCTCAGGGGCTGCCTGACACTTGATTCCCAAAGCGTCTGGTCTTGGTCTTTAAAAAAAAAAAAAAAAAAAAGTGGTAAATTAATAGGAAAATCTTAAACAGAGAATGCAACAAGTCCTGCACATTCATGTAGAACATCAACTGAGCTGAGAAAAACCAACGAGAAGAGACAGTTGAGGAAACAATCAAAGCAGGCAAGCTGCTCCTCAACTTCAGCTGCCCCTTGGTGACTCGAGAGTGTTTTCATCTTTTCTCAAGACAGCACCAGTTACACATGAATGCTTTTGAGTGCCAGCCTCATTAAAGTCTACACTGGTCCCAGCTCCTATAGCCAATGCAAAATTAAAATTCAAACTTGCGCGGAGAAGACGGTCACAGTCGCTCCACCAGAGTTTGCATAACAGCAAAACAAGTGTTACAGAACAGGCAAATCACATTAACTGTGCTCTCAAATTGCTGCTCTGAGCATTGCATACTAATGGATTAATATTTGTTTTTAAAATAAGCATCTGCTACTGGAGGACTGGAAGGGAACAGAAAATGAGATGCCACCCAAAGCAGCAGGACAGTTTGGGAAAAGGAAGGCTGCAGGTCACGGGCATCTGCCTGTCCTCTCTAAGGGGACAAGGATGTAAAGGCTGAACCTGGTTAAGGCATGACCAAAGGAGGGACTGGACGGAAACAAAGCTTGGAAATTGCTTCAGAGCCAAACTTTTGTGCAATTACTTAAAACACAGATTAAAGAGAAGTCTAGATTTTACAGAGCCAACTGATTCTGAGGGTACAGGGAGAAAAGAGAGATTTTTTTCCTTCTTACCACCAACAAAAAGATAGTTGGCCACCTGAAGTCAGGAAGCGCCTGATACTGGATCTGAGATGATTGGGAGTTCATTGGTATTTTAGGGACATCCCAATCTCCCTCCTCCCTCCCCTCCTTGGGCTTGCTTTTGCTCTAGCAGGGAAAGCAGCAAACATGTGCACAGAGGCTACATGACTGTAAGCTGGTAAAAAGCTGCTAAGCTAACTGATGGCAAATCTGACCTGCCTAAAACGCTTGACGAGCATTTAAGAAGATAAATGTTATTATTTCAAGGAGCAGGATTCTCATGGATATCCCATTCAACTTCAGGAAGAGCAAACCACGACAGGGTGCAGCCTGCACGTGGTCAGCAGGAGAGGGATGTGCCTCAGTCAGATCAATGACAGAGTTATTCGGGGGGAATAGGCACACACAAAATATAAACCAACTGCTTTATTTTTTAATAGCATGCTGAACGTTCTCAGGTTCTCCAGAAGCATTTCAAGATCCCTGTAATTCATTTCCCCCAACGTTCCCCTGAGCTGCATCATCCCTTTTTGTGCCAAGACGGGTCTCAGTCGTGCTTCTATACCTGACACCACCTCCATCACCCAGCGCCCCTCAGAGCCCACAGGAGGAGACAAAAGAAATCTCATTTCCACTCAACAGGATTCTGTTGCACGCCGTATTTATTTCAGAAACCTCATTTTATAAACATGTGAAATTACATAAGCAACACAATAGCTCGCACAGAGCAGTGCTAAATTCTTCTACACCACCTGCCTTAGCTTTGGAACAGGACTGTCAGTCAGCTGGGGTCCAAGTAAAAAAGACCTGATGCAGCTCTACTACAACAAAAAGGCCTACAACTTTTTTTTTTTAATAAGTCATTTATGACTAAATGCAACAAGAGATGGCTAATTGGATGGATTTACATATACTAGCATGCATTATTCAAAACAGTAATGTTTTATCTGAAAATAGATTAGAAAGTACATTCCAGAATTCTCAGTTAAATACTACAATGTGCTCAATCTCCCTCTTGTAAGATGTACAACTCAGTTGCTCTTTCCATTTTACTTAAAAGACATAATTGATCTCTAGCAAGCTCCAAAGCAATTTATCACTTAGAGCAGCACACTGAGAATTTACCTGTCACCCCTAAAAAATTGTTCCAGTGTAATAAACTCTATTATTGATAAAGCTTTTTTTAATGACAAGCCACGAGGTCAGTAACCCACAACCACAGATTCCACTGTTCTCCCCAAGTGCCACTGCAGAGATGGAGAACAGCAAGGAAAATTACAACTCCATGGCCACAGGCCAAGGAATATATAGCAGCACAACTAAGTGACACCTTATTCTGGATCCATTCTATTTTTCTTAGGGATAATTTTGTACAGAAATTCAGCAAGAGAAAAGCCAGCCCCATAATTATACTCTCCAAGAGAAGGAAGGCTCTGTAACAGAGACAGATGGCTTCAGCCCGTATGCTGCACTCCCCCTTGTCCAAAAGTTGTGCTGCAATCTTATTGTAAGGGCTTTGCAACTCACTTGTTGGCATCTGTCGTCATATTTCGTGAGCTGTGTGCCTTCTGAATAGGAAAAAATTAAAAAAAAGGTTTTGTTTTTGAGATGAGAGCAGATTTTGCTCATTTATCATAATAATTCCCTCAATTGGGATACAGCTATTTTCTCACAAACAAAAACTCAAAGTGTAACATTTTTCTATTCTTCTGCTGTCAACTGAAGCAAAATGGAGCATTTTTTTTAAATGGAATAACGTTTCTGGATCAATGAAGACCACGACCACACAGGTCAACCACCTCCAAAATGCGTTAGGCGGTCTTTTGTCTCGGAATACACGTGTCCACATCCACAGCCAACTGCAATAGCTTGGTCTAATCCAAATAAAACAACCTTTTTCCACTGTCTAAGAGCTGCAAGACCCAAGGTGAACACCAGACTGGTATTTCCCTAATGGTCCTGTCATGTATCTCACCTGTATTTGCCTGAAAACAACCACAGTTGGTTTTGCACATGCCCTCTGTTTAGGCCATTTGCCTCCCTGTGCCCACAAGTCAGTTTTAATTTGCATTAACAACTGAAGGATGGAATTCTCCTTCCACCCAAATTTATGGGCCACTTTTCCTGATGCTAAAACACGGAGTATTTTGAAGTGTGAACTATTCTGCTGGAGCGAGTCCAGAGGAGGTCACAAACATGGTCAGAGGGCTGGAGCACCTGTGCTCAGGGCAGCCTGGGACACTTGGGGCTGCTCAGTCTGGAAAAGAGGGGCACCACGAGACTTCAGAGCACCCTCCACTACCCTAAAGGGGCTACCAGAGAGCAGGAGAGGGACCTTTGGCAAGGGCATGGAGTGTGATAGGACAAGATATTCAACAGCTTAGAGAGAGACATGGGAGAAGTTTTTTCCCTACGACCGTGGTGAGGCACTGGCCGCACAGAGAAGCTGTGGACATCCCATCCCTGCAAGAGCTCAAGGCCAGCTGAGGGGGCTCTGAGCAGCCTGCCCTCGTGGGAGGTGTCCCTGCTCATGGCACATGACCTTTAAGGTCCCTTCCAACCCAAACCACTCCGTGGTTCTGCGACTCTCAACACGAGCACATCCCAGAGAGTCCAGCTCCCACCGTGTCTCAAAACAAGCCCCTTGAATAGTTCCATAAAAATGAATGTTTTGAGGCCAGGAGAAGTGCAGAAAACCTTCTGGGTGTAACAGCAGGCAAGAACCAGCATGGTGCAACAGGAGGGACCCACACGAGGTGCAGCAGGACCAAGCAGAGCAAACAGGGCAGTCCCGAAATGCAAGGGATACTCAGATAGGTTAAAAATGGAAAAGACAGAACAATAGGCAGTGGAAATGTATCCTTAAAAAGTGCTCAAGTAAAAACTTAATTTTTTGCAAAGAAAGAAGAGTTTTGATTTTATGGCAAGTCCCTCAACAACCAGGTGTTCCAGTCACCCAGAGTACACAGCAATATTGATGTTCTGCCAGTATTGCAGCTAGCAGGAAAAAGACAAACTCAAGTGAAGGTTGCTAAATCACATGTGTGTCTTTCTCCCTCCACACATCTATCCATCTATATAAAATTTGGTGCATCATTTCAAGTTGCCAGCAAGGCTGAAGTCCCACTTGGCCAATTTCATTTTTAATCTCGTTCCACGTTACTCTCTCCAATTGAATAGAGGACATGTCAACCACCAGGCCCAATTTCTGTTCTCATTAGCTTCTACATTATGCAGATGTCAGGTCAGGAAGAACCCTATCAGATAACCAAAAATTAGTAATAATTAACCAATAGCAGTGCAGTTTGCCTGAAGAGACCTATTCCTTCCAAGTGGTAAATTATTTTTTAATTATCCCATTGCGATGGAGACTTCTAATTGCAAATACTCTCAGAAAGGAAAAAAAATACACTGGGGAAATCCCAGATTATTAGCAACTGTGCAACTTTCTACAAGGGTTTTGCAAGTAATAAAAGACTTTTTCCAGTAAAAAAAAAAAAATATTCCTAAAAGACTTCTTCATGAATGCAGATAATCATGAAATTGAAGTACACAAGGATAGTGGAACTGTTAATCCATTTTTTGACATCCAAACACAATTTTTTTAAGTCAAGAATAGACTCAAGTCAGATCTATTTTGAAACTGGAGATATTAGAAAATGAAACAGGTTTTGAGCAGCAAGCATATTCTATTAGCTTAAAATTAGATGATGTCAATATATACCTATTTATTTGGCACTTGAGAGGCACTTCATTTGTTCCAATGCTATTTTACAGATCCACAATTACTCCTGAGCCCTCTACCCCCTCTTACCATGACAGGGAGAAAAGGAGAGATAATAATTAATACCTGGGAACTTCAAGATATTTCCACTACCCATAACCACCAGATTGAGCAGGTCCTCACACAAGGAAAGAAAGGAACTAAACAAGTCCTAAAAGCACCACTAGAGCTCCACCAGGACCAGAGGAACCAAGATTTTGGAAACCACATGTTTGTGGTTGAGCATGGCAGCTTTAAATACCCACATTGTTCTGCATTCAGGGGTCAGCAGAGCACAGCTCAGCCTGTGCCCAGCCCAAAGGGACAACACACAGGGGAACAAGAGCTCTGACTCTTGTTTTTCTCTGGTTCACCCACACAACTGGTGCCCACCTCCCTCCTCCACGTCCTAGCAGTCCATCAGCTTCACCTTGATCTTCCTCACTTTTGTCTCCTCCACAGAGCCAGCTGCTTTCTCAGGGATCAGGCCATAAATGTCCCTCAAACTGAGCAAAATTAGAAGCACATATCAAAGTTCTGAGCATCCTCTTAAGATGCTGTGTATAATTAGACAATCTTGAATACTTCCCTGCCCTACTGGGAATAACATCCTCAGGTGGCCCAAGACAGCAGCAGCATGACACCCTTAGCACACCCATTTCTGAGGCCCAAACACCCTGCATCAAGCATTCAATAAAAACGTTGGCTATAAAACCCTCATGGCTGATTTGTCACTTCCAGATTTCCTACCAAGCATCATCATCATCTCCCAAGATTGCAGCCAGCAAGGCTCCTACCATGTGGTTCAGACACCAACATTTCTCTCCATCTGGCTCAGGCACACATTCCCTACCCAATCAGCCACTGGAGACTTCCCTCCAAGTTTGAAGGATAGAGGAGAATATTATGCACCAAAGGCAGAAAAACACAAGATCCTCTTCCATGGCTGCATTTTGGTTTTTTTCAAACCAAATGTCTTTGCTGCTGAAAGCTGGCAGCACTAGCTAGGTGCAGAAGGTGCACAGATTTCTGCTCTGTGGGTGCAAAACAGAGTTTATAGGCCAAGTGAAATCCCTGGTCAGCATCCTGTGAACTGCTGGCCTTGCAAACAGCCGTACTGCAGGAAGGAAAAGCCAAGTGTGTCTGCTGAGAAAGAGCCTTTGGGTGAGGCAGGCTGCACAGATTAGCAGCCTGAATTTAGGAGTCCACAGCGTTTGGGAAGACAAGAATTTGGGAAAGAATGCCAGCAAGATGCAGAAAGCTTCTGAGCCTACATTCCTACCACCCTTATTCATGCTATTTTCAATTCTCCACACAAACCCAGGCTGAAATAGCTGGCAGGGAATCCCTTGTCCCAAAGAATTTGGTGATCACCTATAAATCTCTAGACAACACTATCAAAGCTCAGCTACTTTTGGGGTTGGAAAGAAGCAGGGCACTACAACTGCTACACCCACTTGGCAACTCTTCCATCCAAAAGTTACTACAATAAAAAACAACTCAAAAAAAGACAAAGTTTGCAATGAAGGGAAATAATCAGCAATTACCCCTCGCAGGTTTTCTTAAACACCACTGGAATGCACAGATTTTTACTCATCCTGATCTGCTCAATGCCACCCTTGCTTTTCAAATCTTGGTGCAGAAGAGAGGCAAGGCCACTGCAAAAGAGCCAGCACAGAGCAAAACACCTCCCACACCAACAGCCAACACTGTGAGGGTGACATTTAGATCCAGACTGCCTCACCAACTTCCCCCTGTCCCTGGACTGCTTATTTTCCTCATTAAATTACTAGAGAAGGGGAAAAAAAAAAAGCAAGAGGCATGAGCCAGTCTGACCTAAAACCACAAGCTGAAACATCTGTAATTAATTGGCTCTTCAGTTTATTCAGTGTCCTGCCCAACACAGGAGCAGAAGATGTTAATTGCCAAGGTCCTTTCAACTCTGATTTGTCTCATTCCTGTGGTTCAACAAGATCCCTCAAGTCAGAGACTTTTTTTTTTTAATTGCCATTACAGTTATCTCAGTTCAAATGTTGCCCCCAGAAAGCCTAGCAAATAAAAAGAAACTTTGATTTTATCTGCATCTGATTTTCCCTCTTTTACATAAGCTTTAATGCAGCTCATAATTAGGCACTGCTACCTAAGGGAAAATTAATGAAATAAGAACAGGCCCCCAGACAAAGATTTTCAAGCGTGTGTCAGTGACACAAAGTTTTTTTGCCATGTTAGCATATTTAATTGAGAGAAGAGTGGCAGAAACTGGCTACAAACACAGATGACCTCTTGTTCTGTGTCAATGCACCAGTACCTTGCAATCAGATGTTGATATACTGAATATGTCACTGTGCTTTTTTTCTCCCCTTTCCCAAACACAAATCAGGGAGGAAAATTGCTCATAGACTGGGGGTTTGTTGCTGTTATTTCTCTTAAAGGAAAACTAGAATGCTGCTTCTGTTATCCTTTCAAAATGTATCATTTTCATTGCAAACCAACTCTTCTGTCCAGGTACACAGAATTTTAAAATGTGCAAGTGAAGTGCCAAAGCCAGTGACACCATTTCAGAATAGGAAAGGCTCTATTTGAATTTATCAAGAATATGATGTATTTGCCAGATAAAACACAGAGGAATTCTCTCCAAATTTAAAAAAATAAATACAAATTGCATCAGAAATAGACACTTGTTTTCTCTCGCATTTTCAGATTCAAATATACACTAAAACCCTTTTGACAGAGTTTAAAATCATGTTAATTTAATGAACTCTTTAGTCAGCACTACAGTTATCCTTGGAAATCACCAATTCTGTGATGAAGCACTTGTCAGGCTGCTTTTGACAAAAAGACACATTACAGTATTGTTGCTACAGTAAATGCAACAAAATAGATGCTTTTTTCTGAACACTGTCACTACTGCTCTGCAATTGCAAAGCTGCCTTTAAGGCTGCCACTTCACCAAAAAGCCCATGGCTAAACACACAATTATTTAATAAGAATAAAACACTCCTATGCAAATACATGCAGCAGGCTGCATTTGACAGAAGAGGGATCAAGTCTCAGACAAGTTTTGTAATTTCCTATTTGATTTATGTCACTTTTATTGCTGCTGTGACACCACATGCCTCTGCCATTTGAAACCATAATTAGAAAGAGTTATTTACAAAAATCATTATCATTTCATCGATGAGTTTTCCTATTTTCTAGTGCTGTTACCCTACTTGGTTTTGTCTGAAATACAGAAAACTTTGCTTATGACTGAAATAAAAAGCTGAGTCAAGGAAGACAAGAAAGGCTCCATTCTCATTTACAGAATTAAAATTAAAGAAAAAAAAATTTCTTGATGTTCAGTCACCCGTATTACAAACCAGAACACCAATCAATGGAAACACAGCATCTCAAGGTAGGGACTTGCCAGCAGGCTCAGTGGACAACTGAAACCAAGGCTGGGAGAATGAATCCACTCAGCAGGACACAACGACCAAGGAACAAGTCCCATGTGAACCTCTTCATTTCTTTTACACCTTCCCTTATTCATTTGACTTCTGTCTAAACAGCCAATTCATCTAGTTTATAGTACAATAAAACCTGCCCTTTTTCCTCCCTGTTTCAAAGCTTTGTAACATTCATTGAAGTCACTGCAGACCCACCTTTGAGCTCTGTCTGGCAGCAGGACTCTAAAAACCTGCAGCTAAAAACAACCACGCCCATAGCTTGCTTAAAAAAGAAAAACAAAAAAAAAAAATCCACAATCAACACAGGTTGGGCATGAATGGTAAACGCTAGATCTACCTTAACTTCCCTTTAAATATGTTTTTCAGAAAAAGAATGTTAATAGAGTTTCTGCATCAGGCAACCTCATGTGTCTCTCATGTCACTGTCCCCAGAAATGAGTGGCTGATTTTCATGAATGAATCCTTATGATGGAACACCAAAAGTAAAAAAGCAAAAAGAACCAACTTGAAAACTTGGTTACTGAGTGATGAATACAGAAAATTTATCTGCGTCTGTAATTTCCATCCTACCTTAGAACAAGGGATTAAAAAAAAAGCAGCAGGCTTATTCTCCTCAAGGTTTTGTTATACTTTTATGCAAACCATCTAGACCCTATCTTCATTTCCCATCATGTAGAATAAGTCTTTGTAGACAAGTGTATCACATTTGCTCCCGTGCCAGGCGTGTTTAGAACAAGCTTCACCTGAAGACTCAGTGAGGTACAGGGCAAGGTTCTCTGTTGGGGCCATAAGAGGCACCTTCTTCCAAAGCCCACAGCTGCAGAGGCCCCTGGGGAGGCTGCAGTCAGTTTGTGCTCTTCCCCACTTTTCTTGGGAAGAAATTGGAGAAGGATCAGAGCAGCAGAGAACCAGAGCAAAACCAGAATATTGGGAACTAGAAAATCAGAAGCGCTATCGATATACCTGAGAGGATCTAAGTGCAGCCAAGACTGGTGAACAGTGAAAGGAGCTCAGGAGGTTTAGCAAACACACTTTCTGGGGAAGTTGCAGAATGTGAAATATAAATTGCTAGATTATAAGGAAACGGAGATGGAAGTTTGATTGCAAGCAACTTGGAAGGCAGGAAAATTGAAGAAGTCACTGACTGAGAAAAAGACCGTGAAGGAGAAATAAGCACACAGTACCAGAGTGGAATGAGACAAACAGAAGGTGGTTTAAGACAGAAAAAGAGCACAAAAACAAGGGATGGACACAAAACTTAAAAGGCTTGGTAATCTGCTGAGATAAAACATTATTATAAAAATTACTGTGGTAGCTGCAGAGTCACAGCTCCAAAACAGTGCTGGAAGTTGAGAAGAGGTGACTTGGGTGAGCCTCTCTCAGAGCAGCTGAAACCCCTCTGCCAGTGACCTGCAGCTCTGCTCATGCAGCCCACCCAGACATAGCCACCAGCCATCGGGGTATTGGGAGATAATGGACATAAAATCAACACCAAAAAAAAACCCCACCAAAACAGGAGTTACCTTACAAGACAAGGGTAACACTGTGCAATTCCCACAAATCCCATTTGTGAGATGGATGTAAAGCTGTCCAAAAGGCAGGAATGCTTCACACTGAAACAGAACTAATCCCTTCAAGCCTAGCTGGGGGACTGGTGCAAATCAGAGACACACTCATCCAGGTTGTCTGCCTTCAGCAGACGGTGGGAAAACATCCATAAAAGCTTCCTAGATTTTTGCTGTGCATGGAGTAAGCCAAAGGCTGATATCTCAGGAATGCAAGGCTAGTGTGGCAAACTCGGGCTGGGGAAAAGAAAAGAGATGCCTGATGGTTTAACATCAAACCCAACCATTT
>VYXF01003477.1:59355-84380 GCA_013397295.1 Polioptila caerulea | reverse complement strand
GTGCCAGGCGTGTTTAGAACAAGCTTCACCTGAAGACTCAGTGAGGTACAGGGCAAGGTTCTCTGTTGGGGCCATAAGAGGCACCTTCTTCCAAAGCCCACAGCTGCAGAGGCCCCTGGGGAGGCTGCAGTCAGTTTGTGCTCTTCGCCACTTTTCTTGGGAAGAAATTGGAGAAGGATCAGAGCAGCAGAGAACCAGAGCAAAACGAGAGTATTGGGAACTAGAAAATCAGAAGCGCTATTGATATACCTGAGAGGATCTAAGTGCAGCCAAGACTGGTGAACAGTGAAAGGAGCTCAGGAGGTTTAGCAAACACACTTTCTGGGGAAGTTGCAGAATGTGAAATATAAATTGCTAGATTATAAGGAAACGGAGATGGAAGTTTGATTGCAAGCAACTTGGAAGGCAGGAAAATTGAAGAAGTCACTGACTGAGAAAAAGACCGTGAAGGAGAAATAAGCACACAGTACCAGAGTGGAATGAGACAAACAGAAGGTGGTTTAAGACAGAAAAAGAGCACAAAAACAAGGGATGGAAACAAAACTTAAACGTAGGCTTGTTAATCTGCTGAGATAAAACGTTATTATAAAAACTACTGTGGTAGCTGCACAGTCACAGCTCCCAAGCAGTGCTGGAAGTTGAGAAGAGATGACTTGGGTGAGCCTCCCTCAGAGCAGCTGAAACCCCTCTGCCAGTGACCTGCAACTCTGCTCATGCAGCCCACCCAGACATAGCCACCAGCCATCTGGGTATTGGGAGATAATGGACATAAAATCAACACCAAAAAAAAAAACAAAACCACCAAAACAGGAGTTATCTTACAAGACAAGGGCAACACCATGCAATTCCCAAAAATCCCATTTGTGAGATGGATGCAAAGCTGCCCAAAAGGCAGGAATGCTTCACACTGAAACAGAACTAATCCCTTCAAGCCTAGCTGGGGGACTGGTGTAAATCAGAGACACACTCATCCAGGTTGTCTGCCTTCAGCAGACGGTGGGAAAACATCCATAAAAGCTTCCTAGATTTTTGCTGTGCATGGAGTAAGCCAAAGGCTGATATCTCAGGAATGCAAGGCTAGTGTGGCAAACTCGGGCTGGGGAAAAGAAAAGAGATGCCTGATGGTTTAACATCAAACCCAACCATTTCCCTTAATTTTAGGGTTTGGTTTCTTCTTTTTCAAGAACTCTGATGGCACAGAGGACTTTTTTGATAATATCTCCATAAACACACACAGTGGCTTAGCCTCACTCTTACATTATGTTTTTATCATCTGAAATCTCTTGAGAACTTTTCACTAAAAGCATGTTTTAATTCTTTACAAATCCATAAAGTACAGTTGTACAGGGACATTTGTTCTTTCAGGTGAAAAGGTTTGGTCTGACTCGTGCTTTTCTCCCAGCAAACCCTCACTGCAAATGCTGCCCAAGTACTGGACCTTACACAGCAAGCCACAATTTAAAACCCATACAGCTGCAAACATACATTGTGCATTCACATTAGCAGGAGACTGGGAAGGCTGGGACTGCCCCACCTAGAATGGGAAAGAAAGGCAAGCAGAAATCCAGGTCTACAAAGCAGCACCCTCTGAGGAGAGGCTGAAATAAACCATGAAAGGTATTTAAAAGCAGGAGAAAATCCATTTAAAACAGTTAAAATAATTTTTCACCCAGTGGGCAGAGAATGCTGAGAGCTTGCTGGCAGCAGAGCTGATTCCTGCAGCATCAGCTCAGCCACCTTTGTGCAATCACCTTTGTTTACATGCCAAAAACCAGAGAAACCGATGGATTGCAGGGAAGGAGCCCTCCCTGGGATGGTGTAGGCTGAGACCAAGCCTTCAGAGGTGAGGTGTGCATCCCACCTTGCTGCCCAGAGCTTGTCACCTGTCCCCAGCCCAGGCACACGGCCCCACCAGGGCCATATGTGCCACCACACAGGAATGAGGGACAACAGGCTGGCCTTCCTGCTGCTGCTCTCGAGGCTTCTGGATCAATGCTCCTCCCTGATCCATCAGCAGTACCAGAATTTGGGCCTCAATTCCCCGAGCAGCAATAGAATTGGATTGCTTTGGTTCAATGCAGGCTTAGATCCCTACCAGCTTTTTTTGGCTCGCTGCATTTGTATTTCCTAGATGTAGCCAGGTGAACAAAGAAGCCAGGTTAACAGATGGGAAGGAAGAAAATTGAAGATCTTGGATCCATTTCTGCTAAATTGACAAGCACATTTCTATAAACTAGGTATTACATCCATAACACAGCCATCAAATGAAGTGATTGGCTCCCTGAGATCCCTAACAAAGCCACCCAGAGACATTAGACATGGCAACTTTGAACACCCCAGAAGGGCAAATCAAGAGAGGTAAATTCATGAGCTTATTCATAACCACCAATCTCATTCCCAACCACCTATTTCACAGCATTGCAGACACAAAAGCTCAGATTTTTACAGCCTTAGTCAGTACTTCTCATAGGCAATAAGTCACCCCCAGCAGTTAGGTGAAGCAGTTAATTCACAAAGGCACAAGTTCCCCTAACACATGAACATGCTGCAGCTGTTTTATATTCAGGGGTTTGTGTAATGCTATCAATTCTCTTCCACTTTGTTTCTTCTCCTTGTTCCCTCAGAAGAATAAAGTAACTCTAAATTAAAAAAGAAAGAAAAAAATCATTCCTTAAGTACCTTGAGAAATACGTTGGCGTGACTGCGAAAGCCAAGTAAGACTGAGGGATAGAGGGTCTTGAAAAAAAAACCCAGATATTTTCCTCAGAAGCATCTGAGGAAAGAAGATTCCGTGATATTCCATGGTATCAGAAAAAACCATCTGCTATAGCAAGTATCAAAAATGTTCCTAAATGAAAACAGAAAACTTCGGATAAACAAATTACAAGCATTTGCAGGGAAATGAGAATTCTTATGCATCAACAGGAATGGGACCCAGGGCAGTACCCCCTATTCCCTTGGGAATCACAGAACATTTGAGAGGAATGAGAAATTCTGATGAATGACAAAATGTATGGATGAAAGAGCCTGGAAACCAAGAGGACAGAGCTTGACCTTCACAGCATTGAGATGTTTTTAAAATCCCATCTTCCTGCAGAACACACATAGGTAACCAAGTATTCAGCAGATATTTAATAACACTCATTTTGTTATGCTGTAATAGTACTAATACACATTTTGTTACAATATTGAGTATTTCATAATACTCATTTTGTATAACAAAAATAATCAACCATGCTGATTTTTCTTCCACTAATCACTTGCACAAGCAGCAATTATGTCCTCAAATGCAGAATTAACAACTGTCAGCAATAACATCATTTTGCTTTTAACAAGTACAATGTGAAATCCATATTATTTTTGCATTTTTTACAACTCAGGATACTGGCAGCCTTTGAACCCGATCCTCCAATGTTGCTCCAAGGTAAAAAAAGGAAGATATTGGCCAAAGCACCTCAGGAGACAAAACCAGCTGGTTTTCATCATGGTCTCGAGAATGGTTGTATTAAGAGATTAGTCAGGCCTGAGCAACAATTTTCTTTACTTGACTCAGTTTGGAGCAGATACCCCTCACAAGAGCAGCACCAATCAATATCAGCCCGAACCGCAGTGAGCTTTCACATTCACAAGTTCAGCTGCAACTGGGGTCAGAAAGAGCAGAGAAAGAGTATTTGAACAGTACAGTGATCCATGAACTCCATTCGAGGCAGTAAATAACATCTCTGCCTGAGTGAGCCATAATACTTTATAAAACAATAACAAATGAGCACGCTCCTGATTGATGGGAAGCATTATAATCGTACCACAGGCAAAATTGTTGCCAATGTCATCTTTTTTCCTAGGGAAAGGGGCTTTTGGGATCATTCCTTCCTGCATTAACTTTCAGCTTGCTACCTTCAGAGGCAGAGATGGAAGGTGTTGTATGTTTGTGTTGTGTTTAAGTTAGATGTTTGGCAGCAAATCGAGTTGCTGTGGATTACAGGGACCTGGTTAACATTCTGCCAGTGTTACAAAGCTGCAATCTGCCAGGCCACATAGGCCTCTGTCCCAGCCAGCAGCCAGGTGGGAAAACAACAAAATTTTAAAAAATTCACAACACAAGCAGATAAAAAGAAGGAAAGCTGTAAAGGTGGCATTTGAAGATACAGAGGGAAAGTTGCACTCTGACATCTGGGTATAAGAACATATTTACATCAATGCACACCTGCACGGACACTGCAGAGAAAAAATCATGGGCCTTTTACACCACCAAGAAGAAAAGAATTGTTTTCACTCTTGCAGCAATGCATGGACATGGTACTGAGTTTATAGTGAAGATAAATGTTCAGTGTATTACTCCTGGTCAGTGCCCATGAAAGGGATGAAAAGCAGCCAGTAAAAAAAAAAAAAATAAATCTGGTGACTCTTGTGCTATATAAAGCACGAAATACCCTCTTGTTTCCTCTTTTTTGGTAACACAATGAAACTGGAAAAAACTACTACTCTTGATGCTTGAGGGATCATTCCCTCAACTGAATAGCAGAACAGGTTCCAACAATTAATGCAAGGTCATTACTGAAAGTTGTGTCATCTAATGAAAATCCCAATTTTACAAAATCTTCACTAAGTTATTATACAGAGTATCATGAGAATGAATCCATATCAAGCCCGGCTATCTAAAGCTCAATCCAAGCTTAGTGACTATCTAAGCAAAAGGAAAAATCCCCAATAATCTCTACAATTTCTTCTCCTTCCTCCTCCTCAGCAAACATGCATTTTATATTAACCACTACACCTTGATTTTACCACTCTCTTGCAGACCACAAACTGTTGACTGGCCAGCTTGAAACGTTTATAGAGCAAGCTGACTGTATAAATATAAGCCCTGAAACATTTGAAAACCAAAAGCATATACAAAAACAACCTCCCTGACATGTTTAAGAGTCCAGAATACATCAAATGAGAATCAACTCCAGGTGCTACTATGCAGGAGGGTGTAAGAGATAAAACAGTAACTCAGATAAAATTGCTGAGCAAGTTCAAGTATCACAGGTTCCTAGGACGGCTTTTATAAAAATAATGGTTTAGCTCCTAAGATATCTCATTTTTCTTCAATTTCTGGTAGTACAATTTAGCCAATTAATAAATTCCAAGACCATCTTGCATCATGTCTCATCGTGAAGTCTAAGAAGTGTTTCACATTGCTATCAGAGGAAATGATCCCCATGTATTTTCAAAGACATTGTCACATTTGTCAAATTGCCAATACACCACTATTGTTATTGATAATTAGACATGCAACTCAAGCTACATGTGGTACAAACAGCTACTCCTCTTCAAACAACCCAAACCCTTGCAGTAATAGTAATTAACACGAAAGCAGCAATTACAGATTTATGTGCTACCTTAAACATGAATACTGACATCATATAAACAATTCTGTGCAAGTTGCTGTTTTAATTAGTCCTTGTGCACTTTGTGTGAAAACGAACATTCCAGTGACTTGCTGTTTAAACACTCAGTTGAGAAATTTATATTGCAGAAGTGATAAAAATCAAACAATTAACTGAGACTCTTACCCAGCCTGTAATTTCTGGCTATTATCTCTACTGGGGTACATATTTCTTTATATACACATGCATATATATATGAATAATTAATTCTGAAATAAACATTCCCTAGGATGTCATTTGTGTCCTGCAGATTTACTTTTTTCCTCGAAGAGTCTGATTTTACTCATCTGTCTTATATAACTATTTCATGCAAAACTTTTAAACTATTTAAGCACTTGTACACCAAGTCTAACATCCCCTATTGCACAACGCAGCCAAGATTTTTTTTTTCTGAATCCATTTCTTTCTGACACCAACTCTCCCTCATGTATTTTTTCAACTGCAGCAAGGTAATAACTCCACCATTTCCAAGTACTCATTATTGACTGATGCTTTGTGTTAGGCTGCCCTTGAACAGCTGCACCGTGGCAGGTTTCATAAGGCACAAGGGTTACAACCTGCAAACGCACGTCTCTGCTTGTCTGCTCCAGCCTTGTAACTTCTTCTCCTGTTTTGAAACCAGCTATCCTAAATTCCAATACACTTTTGAAGCAGCTTGTTGCTTTTGATGCTCACAACCATTTTGAAGCTAAACTGAGTGGTGCCTTCAGGGCATCGTTATTAAGGGAGCAGAAATCCCCTGATGCAGGCCCCAGCACACGCTGCCTCTCAGGCTCCATTTTCATAGACCACTAGAAATCTGCCACGTTTTGGCACATTCCCACAATGTGGCACTGCAGGGCTTGGCCAGCACCTCCTCTATGAGGGAATCTTCTGTCAAATCTTGTGAATACCTTGCTGAGTCTTCAGGGGTTTGGACAAAATTCAAATCCAACAGCAGCACCTTCCCCGTGCACCCCCAGAGAGACACTCAGGACCTTCAGCCTTCCTTGTGGCTGTCTGTAAAAACTCTTAGCAAACTCTGAGTCAATGCAGCATGTTTCTGCACAGAGTCACAGAGGCCTGGACTAAGTTTGGNCCAACTGCAGCACCTTCCCCGTGCACCCCCAGAGAGACACTCAGGACCTTCAGCCTTCCTTGTGGCTGTCTGTAAAAACTCTTAGCAAACTCTGAGTCAATGCAGCATTTTTCTGCACAAAGAGAAATCCAGAGGCCTGGACTAAGTTTGTCATATTGTGAGTTTGGGCAAGGAAGGTCTTCCCCCTCCACAGAGCAGCGCTGGTCTCACCCGTGCATGGGCATGGAAGGGATTCCCTCTGAGTTCCCAGCAGAAGCTGAACACCATTAAGGTGTTCCACTGCATCCCGTGGAACATCCCTGCCTCAACCAATTTTGGGGGAGTTGCCTTTGCTTTTTCTTGCTGTTGTAACTGGCAGCAATCACTCTTGCTCTCCCCCATTGTTTCTGTTCCATAGGATTTGCTGGAACTTCTCTTTGGCACCAAGCAGTACCAGCTGCTTTTATGCACAAACAATGACTACTTTTCCATTTCCATTAATGTACAAACCAAATATTTTCATAACAAATACCATCCAGTCACCAATACTTGTTCTTCACCCCCCCTTTTTCTTTAAACAAATAAAATCATTCACTAGTACTCCTTAGATGAAGTTTAGACATCAGATATCTGGGATGCTCCTCCTCCTTCCTCGAGTGAATTCCATCTGAAAAAAGCTCAGCAAAGGGAATGATTACCATGATTCCCTAGCTGGCAGCAGCACCACTGAAGTCACCATACTGCACAAAAAAAGGGAGGTTTTGCCAAAAAACGCACCACACTTGGACATTTTATGAGTGCCACAATCCCCACTGAAAGGCCCCAGCAGCTCCTCATTGCAGCTCCTGCCTGTGCCCACCTAGGGCAATCCTTGACTAACTTTTCCAGCATACCAAGATAGATAAGGAGAGTTGCCCTGGTTTCATCTCATCTAAGGAACAGCACACACTAACCAACTGGAGTTCAACCTGTGAAAATTACCACAGCTAAGGAAAACGTCCTTTCAAGTACCAAAAGGCAAACTAAGAGGTGAACAAATTCCTATTTCACATCCAGTACTAAATCCCACGTAAACTGCTGATGGGCACACACACGTGGCAAAGTGCTTCCATCAATAATATTCAAGATTTGACTTTTTTGTGCCTGAGTTCTGTCTTTTGCTTTGCTACACTACGTTTGGCAGCTGTGGCAAACAAGCAAAAGTAGGTTAGGGAGAAGAAGTAGGGAAAAAAACCCCAACTATTCAAATGTACTTCAAAAAGTTAAAACAAATGCCTCATTGTAGATTAATCACTTAAAGACTGCACAAGCTTTCCTTATCAGATTTTATTACAAGACCAAAAGCACGGCCATGTCAAGGTATGGGAAGGGTTTTACAGTGTCTGGCCTGTCCATACACAGAGACCATTGGCAGAAAAAAATCACTAACTGGAGCAAGGGAAAGCAGAGACAAGGACACCCATCCACCTTCTCCATCATCCTGAATTCCTCACCACCAACAGCCCCACTCCAAATCCCTGAGGGAGCAAAAGAGCACGGCCATCCAGCACTGAAGAGTTGTGCTCAGAAAAGGTAACTTGTCAGGAGAAAGGTACTCTCTGAAGCTTCTCATTCCTTGGGATGATCTTTTCCAGCTCCAGGATTTGGAGGTTTTTGGGTCTTTAAACAATCTACAGTGAGCACATGGTAGGAGAGAAAAATAATAACCACACCAAAAACCTCAGTTCTTCTGCAATACTGCAGAAAAATTGAAGTTACAAGGAGAATTTATTCATCTTATTTGAGTTTGCGAGCCCCCACATTTGTTTAACAGAGGTAACTGCAAACTTGGAGACTAATTTGTTTTCCTGCCTTATAACTGACAAGTGCAATTTAATCCTAACCATTTTAGTTGAGATTTACAGGTGGATTTTGGCTCTAAATAAACTGGAAATAGCAATGAAGTCAAGGCTGTCAATTACCATCATATATACATCAGGGTAAAGCACTATACAGAGCAAGCAAACTCCATTGGTGCCAGCTGAAGGTGAAGGATGGAAGTAAATCCATAGAAGAAACACAAGGTCTTATTTCCTCTATGTTGTAACCTCTCCAGAAAAAAGTGTTTCCAATTTAACTGCATCAAGAGCTTTTTAGTTTCTTATGCAGGAAAGAAAAGGTAACATTAATTAAACTGCTCTAAGTGCTTCCCTGTTCTGAGCATTTCCTCACCCAAGTTTTGGGTGATAAAAGCAAAGATACAAGTTTTTTGTTGCCTTTCAAGAAGTCATTGCAAGCAAGCCCATCTTTCATTCTCCAAACACATTAGAAACTCATGTTACTGCTCTCCTGCTTTTATCCCTTTTAAAAATTTACACGCAAAAAAACTGCCTTGAATTATTTCATTTGCATGGTAGCACTGAGCATGAAGCATTTTAATGGAAAGTATTTTTACACAGCCATTCACAGCACCAATATACATGAGCTAAGCTAAGTCAATGGCAAAAAGATGTGTTAAGAGCACCCACCCGAAATTATTGCTACAGATGGTTTCTGAGTGAAACTACTGTCCATGGCAAAAGAGAGCGACCTTCATTTAAGAGGGAAGACAAGTTAAAACATCAGAACTTATTTCACACCAGGAAAAAAAAGAAAGGGATATGCCTGATAACAGATGTGTCATAAATCCAAGTTACTGGAAGCTAAAGGAAAAAAATGAAGTAATTTTAACTACCTCTGGGTGGTGTTCCTAACCCAAAACTTTTAAAATTCACTGTGTGACATTACACTACAGAAATAAAATACTGTAATAATGCAAATCTTGCAAAAGTGAGGTCAGTGACTTGTAGAAAGTGCACAGCACCGTTCTCCAAACCAATAAAAATCCCAGGTACCCTCCCTGTGAGCACTGAGCATCCTCAGCTGCTGCTCCACAGCTGTAAGGACCTTCAAGAACAGGAACTCCTGGGATGCCAGGATGACAAATGACAGGGAAGACGTGCCCATGAGCTCAGCTCCAGGAGTTTGGACTCCTCCCATGCCCTGTGCATTGGCACTGCTTTGCTCTTGTGTGTCTGCTGAACCTGAGCCTAGGCCAGGCTGGGTGGGGCTCTAAACACCTGCTCTAGGGGAAGGTGTCTTGGTGCACGGCAGGGATGGCACCAGGATGGTCTGCAGCATCCCTCACCATTCCATCATTCTATGATTTATCCCTTTGGGATGAAAGCAAACTCCTACAGCGTCCCCAGGGCAAAAAACCACAGCACCGAGGCATCAATCATCCCCTTTCCTCACTACCTTTTCATCTAACCATGGGGAAAAAAAACAACCAACAAACCAGCAAAAAAGACAAATTCTGGAGGGTAAAACCAGTCTGAAAAGACTTTAAGTGTAGTTATCTTTGAAGTGTTAGATAATGATTGGAACTATAATGAGTTACCAAGTAAGGCTGCATGTCATAAATTCCACATTAATCCCAACACAGGTTCTTGGGAGGGAGAAAAAAAAAANACCCAAAAAGGTTTTTGGGAAAAAAAAAAAAAAAAAAAAAAAAAAAAAAAAAAAAAAAAAAAAAAAAATCACACTACCTTGTTAGCACACATTGCTCAGCCCGAGTTCCAAGTGAGAGAATGGAATGTAGTTTTTGCTGTGACAGAGCTGTAGTTTATAATTCCATGGTTAATAGCTGAAAGCATTTTCACCTAGCAATAAACCCAACATTTACTACAGCCATAAGAGTGAGATTACAACATTTACTACCGCTGTGGAATGGAAACTGCAAACGGCTCCTGATGGCTGGGGAAAGGAGGAACTGCAGCACTTGAGCAGGATGAGGAGGTCACTGCCTGCTCCCTGGCACTGCCACACCCCTGCACAGGCTCAGGGAGCACCCTCTGAGGAGCTGCACGTCCAAACCAGGAGCACAGAGTCCCAGCAGATCCCAGCCAGGTGATTCCCTGCAGCAAGGGGAGGGGACACACACCAGGCTGCAGCCACAGCCAAGCAGGCAGCATCTGAGAGCTGCAAAAGCTGCCACTCTCCTGACAGCAAGAAAGTTGTAATTCTGACCTGCAAAGTGACACAGCCACCAAGGCCAAGCAGGTGGCAGACTGGGAATTGATATGTGGAATTCAGGCCCAGGAAAACAGGCACGTTGGAGGCATCTGGGCAACGTTATGGCAACAGCAGCATTGGTTCTGATGATGTGAAATACCAGGTACCTGTTTGAAGAGTATCTGCCATTTATATTCCGGTGACTCTTCAACAAAGTTGGGGAAAAAATAAAAAAAAAGGCAAATAACTGTTGGTAGAAGAAAGCCTTCTCCAGCTATTAAAAAGACAAATACAATGGCCAACGTGCCCTAGAGCTTTACCTCACTCAAGAAGTAACACAGCGAGCAGCAAAAATTCAACCTCAAACACTTCACACAAAATATGACAAAGGATGCCATTTTTGCTTTGTTTTACAATTCAGACTGGCATCAACTGGCCAACGTTTGAAAGGAACCCACTGACAGTCAAGTTATGATTCCAAATCCACTAATCCCATGGCTCTTCCTCCTGCATAACAGATACTAGGATGTTTTCAGTAGAACTGGCTGCTCCATGAATTCTTTCATTTAAAAGGAAATAAAGAAAGATGTTATTTTACAGCATATTTGGGTTGTTTTTCTTTTTACTTCCTGCTTAAAGAAAGGTAACAGAAAAGATGACAATATCATTAAGCCAAATCCAAGCTACAAAATAAAAAAGACTTCTGTCAGTTTTTGTGGCTGAGGCCATCCCTGACCCTTCCACACCTGCCTATGGAAGTCAGGTCTACCTGGCTCACCTGGGAACACCACCTGGCTACTGGGAGAACACATTGGGAAGCTCTTTGCTAAGGAGCCTCAGCTCAAAGGGTGCCCACCTTCCTCAACAAGAAGCCCCTTAGCTTGACATGAACAGGTCCAAACACCCACTAAAATCCAGCCCACCTAACTGGAAGCAGCAGTGTGATACACAGTTACTGCAGGCAAAGATGTGAAAGATGCTACTTGTAATGTGTTAGGACCAAGGCCAATGCCTAAATGAGACGTTTTTCTTGGGTTAAATACTCCCCACCTCTGTCTCGAGGGAATGCAGAGACATCAGTTACTCCAAAGCCATCTGCCTCAGCTGTGGGGCACCTCTTTAATCAAAGGCTGGACTGCCTGCAGATTCCACAGCCCATGGAACAAGTAGAGGGCCAGACTGGACAGTGGAAAAGGAGGCAAATTCACCCACAAATGGCAAAAAAATACACAAGATATAAATGATTACACAAACATCATGCCTTTGACTCAGTTAATTGATAGAGCTAACAACAATGTGGAATTGAGAAAGGTTTCTTTCCCACACACAGACAAGTTAAAAGCAGCTACCCTGTGTTTGAGATAACAAGGTTTTTCCTCAGCAGAGACAATCCCTGCCCAGGGACGTGGGGGGTGGGAACCAAATTATCTCTGGGGTCCCTTTCAAGCCAAATCTTTCTGTGCTTCCCAAGGGCAGGCTCCTAAGTGTGGACAAAGTGGACAAGAGGCTGCAGGCTCTCAAGCTGCTGCTAACAATGCAAATACTCCCCAGTGACTTGCTGAACTGCAACATTATGCAATTTCATGGGTATATTAAAGCTGAACTACAAGCCCACAGCATCTTGTAGAAGGAAAAAAAAAAAAAAAATCAATGTGGTTGTTACTTGGTTAGTTATGGCATGGTGTAATTAGCCCAGCTCATTAAACCTAAGACAATTATTAGAGAGCATCTTGTATAAACTTTATTGACAATGTTACATATATAATTTGCATCTTGCTGAAATTAGCAATAACTGCATCAATTTTTTTTTTGAAAGAGCAAGCTTCATATTACTTAATGCTAAAAGAAATTAAGATTTTTCACTGAAATTTCAGCTTCTAGTCATTATTCCTGGAAACAGAAGTCATACCAAAAATGGGCTTTTATATCTTTGCCTGGAATAAACCTATCCTGAAGAGTCAAGTAAAAATCATCATCACTTCCTGGCAAAACCTCTGCCCCAACATTCACACTCTGTCTGTCCCCCTCAGTTCTGCTCATTTCCCCCTTGGCCATTTCACCTCATCACACCCCCACCACCACCCCAACAATGCCTGTGGTGCCTTTTCCCCCTCATTCACTTCCATCTCCTCAAAACCAGCCATTCCATACAAAGGGAAAAGTAGTAAAAATTTACTCCCCGCTCTCATCACACTACTCCCCTACACCATACAAATGTTTCTACTGAGGCTCCACCTCTCTGCTATTTAAAATACCCTTTTGAGAAAGGAGCTGCCTACCACGGCAGCTCTGTGAGGAGCAGGTTTCCAAGCACCTCACCTACATTTGCCATTTTTAAATATACTCCTGCTCTGACACTGAAAACCAATGAGCATAAAGGGAGTGGTTAGTAAGTGCCTCAAGCCCCAGGCCACGTAGGTGTAAGAGAGACAGCCCGGGTTTACAATTACTACTGAGATAGTTTGGATGGAAAAAGCCTCCCTTTGCTAGAGATGATTTACTGAATGATGGCCATAAATATTTCTTTTCCAGAAACAGCAGCAAAGAAGGTCCTGGTTATTGAGGGAGAACATCAGTCTCCAATTTCCAGGGTGGGCAGTTCAAGCAGTGATATAAAGTGCTCCCACAAGAAATGTGAAGTAACTAATATGACTTGTGAAAAACAAATAAAACAAGCAGCCTTCAGAAAAGTGGTTAGAGTTGCAAATGGGAACTGTTAGTTGATTACAAATAAATTGCATCTTAGACATTAACAGTCTATGTGTCCTATCAGGCATAAAATTTCCATCCTGCTTTATTTGTCTCCCAGTTATATGAATTGTTTACAATATTCACTGATTACAGTTATATTAGAAAATAATAAACAAGGAGTAGGAAAAACAAGCCCATTATTTAAATCTAATGTTTAATTTTGCTTTGCATTGATACTCAGCAATATCAGCTGGGTACAAATGGGTTTTGTGCACACTGTTTAAATAGCAAGAACAAAGACACTTGATCAACAACAGGAAATGCATAAAAGAATGGAAGAACGAAGAGACTCCATTCCAAGTCATAAAGCAATTTTAAAAGCTTGATTAGGTTTAGAAATGTATCAAAAACCTCCATCTTCTGGAAAAAACCCTATAAAATTACCCAACTGAAATGAGAAAGCAGGAGACGTCCTGTACCGGGGGAGAAGAGTGGAATCTGAACCTCCCTTTGCAGTTGGGAACCCAGCCCTGGTGGATGCGCACAGCTGTGCCCAAGTGAAGGAGAGAGGCAGCTCAACATCTGCCACCAGTGACAGATGGCCAGGGGCAGGTACAAAGACATGGCCTCCCCATGTGAGCCATTCAAAGCTCCAGACAGGTTTAAAGCCCACGCTGTGGAATTACAGTAATGGAACTGTCCTGGGACCTCAGAGCGCCGGCCACAAGTGGCTTTGGTTAAGAAAGCTGTCAAGGCTTGAATTTCCATTTAATATCAGTTTGCTACAAAAATACAGATAGCCTATCTAAAACATATGGACAGACCTGTTTTAACAGACAGCTTTTGGGGATTTTTTTTTTTTTAACCCTTTAAACAGATCTCCTAATGCTTCACTTGTCCCAACATTGGGACAGGATGTCAGGAAAGCATTTCCTACTACTCTTTGGGTTTGGGCACTACCATTCAGAATTCCTTGTATGGATTCTCCCAAAACATGAAACATTTGGAAATAAAATCACTTTGGCACACAAACTAAAGAAACAGCACCTAGATCATCTAAGACTGATAACATTGCTTTTTTAATAATACTGATATTTTTCAAGTATTTGCATATGGATAGAAAATGCAGATAACTTGTCCTATAAATCCTAGGGTGTACTATAAAAGCAAAGGCTTACTAAGACATAGGAAAGCAGTCTTTATCTGAATCTTTCCTCTGAACAGAGTCAACACAAGGACTGACAAGTGGAACATGGGAGCGAGATTAGCTGTATTTAGGCCAAGCTGACTGATAGGAAAGAGTCTATGTGTGCATACATATAAAAGTAAAAATGCATAAAACCCCTCCAAATCTCAGGACGGCCTTGTGCTGACATGTAAGCTAACATCTAAGGGAATATTGTTTCACTTCCATGCAAGCTTGCCCTCAATGCTCCCCCCAGATGTTGCCTTCCTCCTGAGTCTCTGAAGAGACTTTCATTAAAACCTAACATCTGGAAAAAATTAAACTGGAGACGAGCAGTTACGATGCTCCATTAATTAAACTATCAGTTGATTATAAACCCATCCCATAAATTGCTTCAGCACTGCCCTGTTGCATTTAAGAGCCTGGAGACTCACGAGGGGCCTGGCAAGTCCCCTGAGAAGGGACACTGCTCCTGTTTACGACGCACACAACTTCCCCTGCCATTAAGCTTTATGAAACTTGGCTCGTGAGAGTCTCATCTGCTGAACACGGAGAGAACTCAATTCTGCAACAGGTTACTTGATGAATGAACCCAGGTCTTGCACTAGAAATGCCTTCCTCTGCAGCACTTCCTGGCTCATTTCATCCCGGGAAGCAGTTTTGACTGCATTACCATGACACACTTCAAAATTATAAATGTGTGTGGAAAAAACTGGTATTCAAGGCAGAAAATGCAAATGCTCCCAGGCTTCCTGGCTGCTTTAGAGGCACACGCTGTGCAAAGCCAGGCCATCCCTCACCTTGGAGCTGGTGCAGGCAGCGTGTTGCATTTGCTTTCACATTACCCAGTTCAGCTGCTGAGACTGTTTTCTGCAGGAGACAGCTCCAAAGCCTTCCCTATGATCCTACCCAAATTTCTGCTCTCTCTAATTTATTCCCATTTCCCAACCATAATTTCTCCTTGCAGGCAGGCTCCTCAGAAATGAGAGGGTGAGCCCTGACTTCCTTACCCCCACAGCACAGCCTCACCCTCCTCCTCCCACCCAGGGGACTCCTCTCCAGGCTGTCACCCAGACAACTGCATATTTTAGGAGTGTAAATACCACAATGGCTTCCAAACGCTCCCAAGTCAAAACACAGGTATTTCCAAAGAATTTGGCGGCTTGTATGAAACAGCTAAGAAATGAAGAGGTGAACAGAACCTGACAGAGGGAAATCTGTCACTGTCAAGGTGAGGGGGAACCTCACCCCGAGGCTCACTACTGATGCAGCCCACCAGGTGTGAGTCTCAGCTCCCAGCTTGCTGCACACACCTGAAAGCCCCAATTTTGCTGTTATCAGCTAAGCAAACGTTAGTTAACAAAAGCTTTCCAGAAGCCCAGTAGGAAATCTCAAGGAGAATAAAGGAGCGCCTTGAGCTTGGTTTTAATCAAGCTCAAGCGTTAAAGCACAAAGCAGCCACAAGAAAAATTAATGTCATTAAAAAAGACCAAGCTCTACCTCTGCTCCCATCTCTCTTCATTACACTGCAATCTTAAACCTAAATTCAGTCTTAGAGGAATTTTATCCCTTGTATTTACATTCCAAAGCAATGTTGGCTGTTTAAAAACTTAGCATTTGTGCAGCAAGGAAAAGAGACCAAGAAAAAAACTCCACATATATAAATGAGAAAAAAAACCCCGTCTGTTTAGAGCTCAAACAAGCTCAATAAAATGCTGCTATATCAAAGTATTTATGCTTGAAATGCCAACAGATGCTTTGTTCTTAGAAAATCATGGAATCTTAGAATGACTTGGGTTGGAAGGGATCATTCCAACCCCCTGCCCTGGGCACCGATACCTTCTCCTAGACCAGGTTGGTCCAAGCTCCATCCAACCTGAACTTGAGCCAGGGATGGGCATCCAGAGCCTGTCTGGGCCCCCTGTGCCAGTGCCTCAGCACCCTCCCAGTGAAGGATTTCCTCCTAACATGCAATCCAAACTTGCCCTCTGACAGTTTGGATCCGCTCCCCCTTGCCAATCATCTCCCCCCATTATTCCTGTGGGATCCCTCCAGGTACTGGAAGGCTGCAATCACATCACCCCTGAGGCTGAACAATCCCAATTCTCCCACCCAGCAGAGGAGCTCCATCTCTCTCACCAGCTTGGTGGCCCTCCTCTTGGGCTCATGCCCAGCCCTCCCCTCCACCAGCACCCCCAATTTCTCAGCAGAGCTGCTCCCCATCTCTTCATCCCCATCCTGGATGGACACTGGGGGCCAGTAACAACATCAATGCTTCACAGAAACAACCATTCCCTTGCTCCCCGTGCCTGCATTTTGATATCTTTATAAAAGTGGGGGATAAAAGAATAAAAAGGAAGGGAAAAGCAAGCTTTCCTGGTAGCTGTAAGCGATGAGGCTTTTAAGGCAGCTCACAAAAGAAAAACAAAGATGCCCATATGGCCAAAAGCACAGAGAACACCAGAAGAACAGATTTGGCGTAACTCAAATCCCACATGTCTGGTTTCAGCTAATGTACAATGCTTAAAAAGGCTGGGGATAAAAAAAAAGTTACAGGGAATTAAAAGCAATTAACAGGAAGCTGATTTAAAGATAAGATTCAAGGAGTTTACAATAATTCTTCCATCCAATAATGATGTTAACAAATGAAATGCATGCCATTCGTCTTCTGGCTTGTCAACTTCATTAGCAATCCAAGGGAAATTATTTATGAATATTCAGATTTCTTATTTCTACATATGGCATCACCGAATACGCGCTTGAATTTGTTGATAATTTTTCCTTCTCAAGGAAAACAACATATTCAAAATATCTGGCAATGATATTTCAATGACTAGTTGAGCATTCCTGTTGTGAGTCAAGGAAAAATAATAATTTCCATAGAAAGAAGAGGAAATATTTCTGAACTTTTAATAGAGCCATAACTAATGCAATACCCAGGGCTATCTTTTTGTTACCATACACTGTAGATGCATCTTGATAGCCTACTCAACCCCTACATCTAAGAGAACCATCTTGCCTTGCCACAGAAATCTTGAAAAGTAAATTGTCGTGACATATTGCTTTAAAGATGGCTTTAAATTATTCAGACATTTCTGTTGTTTTCTTACAAAAGCACCAAGAAGGCTGAATTTGAAAAGCTATGACTAAGAGAAGTCCAAGCACACACACTCACAAATCTCATTGGGAAATATAAATTCCTAATTAAGTCGCATGAAACTTTCAAGAAAACAAAAAGTCTTCAGTATTATCATTCCACAAAAATATCTCTGGTTTCATGAAGCGACATTGAACTACACAGAAAACAAATTTTGGGCAGTCCCTCTTCACAATAAGCAACCCAACCCAGCCCCTTGCTTTTCCTAAAAAGAGGTACAAAGACAAGGGAAGCTGAGGTTTAAGTCGTATTTTTCCTTTGTTTCAGTGCAGCAGCCTGCAGTCAAAGGGAAGCAGAAAGCTGCCCCAACACGAGGAAAATTTTGAAGAACTTCAGTGGATGTTTTTGTGACTTGCCTGTCTCATTAACTTCTTGCCTACAAAGGATTTCTGCTTCCAAAACCCTGGCTACCTGTCCTATTTCCAGAGAAATCCCATTAATTATGGCAGTCAACAACACTAAGGAACCATTCCAAGGAATTCTGCTGAGCTAAAGCTACCACCACCAAAAGAGAGGTTATTAGGGACTTGATGAACACCTGCAGTGCTACTTGAGATTTGTATTTTTTTTTTTAATGAAGCAATCGAAAGGAAAAAAGCAAGGTGGGAAAGTTGAAGCACACAGATTAATACCTGGATAGATACAACCTTTTCCTTTCCCTCTCAAGATGAAAGTCAGACACCTGAAAATGAGTGTGACATCTGTCCTGAAGATTATCACAGGATTGATCTCAAGCACAAGGCAGCCTGACATGGATACCCAGAGAAGTCTGCAAAGACACAGGACTTGGGACAGGAGGTAACTGAGCAAACTTGTTTTCCCAAGGGCTAAGTTAAGCTGCAGAGCTAAGAAAGAAATAAGGCTCCATAAAAACATGTCTCCTCCAAAATTAGACCAGGCTTGCATTTTCTCAGGTGTCCTTATTACCATAACTATATATATATACACACACCTAATGGCTCCAACACCATCCCAATGTTTATTCTGGAGTTTAAACTGAAGAATGAGCAGCAAAGCCCATTTCTCCTACATCCTACAAGCGTGTACATCCCAGTTCTGTGTGCATGTCCATTGCCATGGAGGCAGGAGCTGTTATCATCCATCAGCCACCCTCTGACTGATGTCACCAAAAACTGAAATAGGAAGGACGTGCTTGAGCTGGCAGTGCTGCCGTGCAAAGCCCAAAACTAAAATCAGCCCTCGAGTAACTCTTGCTAGCAGCTCAAACCAAAGGAAGGTTGGACTAGACGATCTTCCGTGGGGCTAGATCAAACTAAAGGTCTGTTCCAACCCAGTTCCTTCTGGGGTTCTGTGAATCTCATGGCAAAACCAGAAAAAGATTCAGAATTCAATTCATCAGAACTCAAGTACTATAACCAGATGGATATAAAGGTACAAAGTCTCAGTCTAAACTCTCCTCAGAGCTCACTATGCCAATCCCAAGTCCAAATTTTACCATTTAACAGAAAGCCAACTATGGGCACCATGTCAAATCACAGCCCATTAAAAACCTGCAACAACCACTTCCTCAGCTACACTCACTTCAGGGCCTCCTAAAGAACTCTTCTTCCCTTTGCAAAGCAACAAATGTGACTTGAACCTTGACCACATTTACTGAAACGCACGTGGCAAACCTACTTTCACTTTGTTTTTTTAAATGCAAAAAAAGGGAGAGGTGCTGACTCCATCCTTAAGCCCACATGTGAGTTTGCAGAATACCAATCTGAGGGACAAAATCCATGTGAGTGGTGGAGGGAGGATGAGATCAAACCTAAAACCCAAGGTTTTTTTTGTTTTAATGTAGTCTCTAAAATTGTTTTTCAACTCCTACCATCCTTCAAACAATGCTGGTAGGCATTGCAGCACAGCCTCCAGGTCAGCACAGGAGCTGCTGAGGTTATGCATTTAAAGAGTTACTGGTTTAATTCAGCCACTTGTTTGCTATGTACTTCTTACTGGTGGTTTAGGTGTTTTAATTATTTTGCAGACTACCAAGATCTGTACTCTTTAATAGTGTCCTGTCACATTTTCAGTTATCAAAACACAGAAAGCTGTTTCGGTTTTGAGCAAATGTAATGTTCAACACACATAAAAGCAATGCAGGAGGTTACTGTCCAGCACAAAGACCCTACTGGCAATAGCCAAAAAAACATTGCTCAGGGGGTACAAACTGTTCTCAGTTTTCTCCCTTCCAATTGTTTTTCTTTCTTAAACCAGTAATAAAGATATTGCCATACTTCTGCCCTTATGTTCAGTTTTTTCCTGAAGCACCCAAGACTAGTTTCTTCAGACTTGTGCTTTCCTAATCTATTCTTAAAAATGACAAAAGCTTATATAATGAAAAGATTAAACCAAAAATAAAGTTACATAACTATAAAGATGCAGACAGAACAGCTGAAGGGTGAAATATTAATAGCCAAAACCAGAGACCTCAGCTTTGTGTTCCAGTAGTAACTGCTCAGGTTATAAAAATATATTCTAACCTTTAAGAAAAACAAGCACTGCTGTAAATTACTTTAACATGTTATTGAGATTGTGTTAGTTCTCGTGATACTGAGTTTTCTGAGATGGAATGGTAAAGCAGAAACCCATGTACAACACCCATGGAAGTCAGCCTGTGAATCTGCAAGAGCACTGGTTTCCTACAGACAGCCCATATGGAGGAGCAGCTTGGGCAAGGACCAGGGGAGGCCAGAGCAGGAATTTGTGAAACCCAGCTCAAGGTAAATGGGGAGCCTTTGTTGCTTTCAATACTTGCCAGCTGCGTTGGGGAAGTTCTATAAAGCAAACATTCATCATGTCATATGTGAATAATAAAGAAGATTATTGAACTGTGGAGGGAAGCCACAAGCAGAAACTGTGGACACCAGGTTAGTCACTGTAAGAAGTATAGATTGTACATTCACATGGAGCATGACAGGGCAAGATAAACTTTTTAAAATGCACTTTGTCTCTGGCTTCATCCATAATGCATCCCCAGACCTTTTTCAAAAGGAGCAAGGGTTGCACACAGATCCTTTTCAACTCCTAAGGCAAGGCAGAAACGCAGAGGGACTTGCTGCAGGTTCACCACAGTTAAACCACTTCCACAGTTAAAAAACAAATGCTACACTTACAATAAACACACAAAACACAAAGATCTTCAAGCACAGCAAGTGGAATCAAGAGTTCTATCAAAAATAACTACAAATCAAGTCCTAAATTCCCAGAGATTATGGAGCACAATAGATGCACAGATGCAGAGACAGGGGAACCAGCTGGCAATTAGGAGAGCACAAACAAGACTTAAAGCTAGGTTTAATTCCACGCTGTATCCAGGAACACTGCAAGTCTCAAAAACAATTCCCTGCTTTTCCCACACACTTCCCCAAGCATCCCTGCTCCCTCCCCACTGCCTCTCTCAGGGAGGCTGTGACCCTGTTCCGTGAGCAGCAGAGCCACGGCTGGAAAGCTGCGTGGGCACTTTGCAGAGCATTTGGCCTGTGTGTGTGTGTGCCAGCCAATCCTCATCACAGGAGCAGCTTCCTGTCAGCATGGGAAAAGAATACCTGGCCAGGAAGATCTAAACGGCTTTTAAAAATTTAAAACCCAAAAAAGTATCCTAGCAGCATTTCTTCCAAGCTTGCGACTGGCACTGGTGTAAAATGTTGAAGTTATTACAGTACCTTCACATATTACCAAAGAAAAATGAGGGAGGTGACTTTTCCAGGCACTGAAGCCTTTCAATGATTAAATTCACTTGCCTGTAAGCACAGCCACATGTAGGTATGTGGAATGTACTTCCAGCCCTGCTTCATAGAGACCTTTGCAGCATCTTTTGCAGTTCACCAGATCAAAGTTTCTCTCACACACACCAGAACAACTTAACTTTGGGAAAATCTTTGCTCTGTTTTCTGCAGCTGCAGCACAGAGTAACCAAGCAGCAAGGTCTGGGTGCTTTTCTCCCTCGAGAGGCTCTGCAGCACACAGAGCAGAAGGACAAAGGGGGCAGTGTCATTACTGACCGTGCCTCGTGGAAACGAGAAAAGGGGATCTGTGTTTAGCTCAGGCCACACAGCAAACAGAACTCAAGGTAACTTTTATTCCTGCAGGAGTCCAAATGGTGACACAGGCAGATCTCAACCACCATCAGCAACTTGGACAATTGAGAAACAGGAAGTTTCTGATGCACAACAAAAGCATCTGCCCCTAACCTTCATTAAAAATCAATGGGATTTCAGCTCCTGATTCTCATTACTGCTTTTGAAAGTCTCCCCTTTTGTCCTTCCACTGCAGACCTCAGATGAAAGCAAGAGCTTTTCTGTTCCAGACAGGCAGCAGCCCCTTCAGTTACAGCTGACCAGCAAAAGCAAGGGTTTCATTCCTGCCTGGACTCGGGGTTTCTATTTGCACAGTATTGATCAGGCAATGGGCAATAACCAAATTATAGCAGAGTCCATCCCTTCTCAGATACAAACCTCTCTCACCAGCTGCCATCTGGAAGCCGTGGAAGCCGTTCATGGTAAAGCAGTAGATGCTTATTTGTTCAAGCACTGTTATGAAACCTGAGGAGACTATTTACTCTTTACCAGGAGTAAGCAAAAAAAATGCCACTGCATTTCTCCATGCAATACACAGTATCAGAAATACTCAGTACTTACAGCAAAGGAGTCTCTGATAAAATNAATGCCACTGCATTTCTCCATGCATTTCTCAGTACTTACAGCAAAGGACTCTCTGATAAAAACCACTACAGATATGTGCAAGAGTGTCACTCACATTTTCCTGATGCACAAGTACTGAAAGGTCATGAATTTTACTGATTATCCAAGACTGTAACTGAAACAGCACAGTTACTGTTCTGGCACTGTTTGAAGACCTGTCTCCTTTATAATTACAGTTTAATCCTAAATTAATCCTAACCAAAAAAATTACAAAACCATGCAAGTTCCTGCTTCAAAAGTCCTTTATTTCCTACCTGGCACTGGCAGCCCTCAAAAACAACTTTAAATAAACCCAAAGCAAACAAGAAAGATATTACAAGCTTTAGTGCCTTCATAAACATAGTTACATTCATTTTAATTGTTCCATGATAAACAACCAAGACCTGTTTTAGCAAAGGAGATTTAGTAGCTTTTTCCAGCAAATTTCTGTGTTAAAACAGGATTAAATAACCAGTGGGCAGCAGAAAACAATCCCCATAAGCATGCTGAAAAACAAGTCATCCAGGACAGCGTAACAAGCTAATCCATGACTTCTTTGATTTGTTTGCTTGTTCAGGGGCTTGTGGATTTTAGTGATTAACATTAGGTTTCTAGGTATCACTAGCAACTCGAGCAGCAAGTGCAGTTTGCCAGGGTGTAGTTTTGAAAGCAAATTCCAAAAAATCTGGTAATCCACTGAGAACCTCACAAGAAATCACCCCAGACTTCTGTGTGCACAGAAACAACCAAATGTTTTCCCCTGCGTATTCTGTACTTGACTCAAATGCTGCGGTAAGAAACACGTGTGTGAATACGGCTGCACATCTCCATTTTAGTGGTTATTTTTTATTAATGCACCCAACAGCAAATCCCAACAGGTATCACATTCCCATCATTCAATCAGAACCACTTGGCTATCCCTGTTTCTAGGAATAGAGTGCACCACTTCACATCACTGCCTTGGCCAGCTTTAACCACCCAAGTGCATGTAAATAAATATATATGCCACTCCATGGCACCCCAAATAGCTTCATGGTGCTGAAATAATTGAGCTGCCACTCATTACAGGGCAAAAGAAAAAGGATTTAGAGGAGGTGGACTTGGCTTACAGCACTTGCTCCTGCAAGGGAAAAATGGCTCCATATACCTGTGCTAATGGAGAAAATAAACGCAGGAGCATTTGCTCCATATTTTATGCAAAATTAAACTTACTCCTGCTGACAGGGACAGTTAGGGGAAATGAGCCTGAGAAACCTGAGCAGCCTGGTTCTAAGGCTGAGCAACACCTCCTCCATGATACTGTTAGGGAGAAGAAATGCCTTACCACACAGGACTAAGAGTCTGTCTACTCAGGATCTCCTCCCAGATGGGAGCAAGACGGGACCATTTTCAGGGAGAACAAGTCAGCCTGGAAACTGCACAGTCCCTTCCCCTTGCATTGCCCCTGCATCCACAACTGCTCCATTAAGGATGTTGGAGCACACTTTTCTGTCCAGTCCTTTTGCTGTCCGTTTATGACCTGCTGACCACGAATCTGCCTAATCCCTTGTACTGTAAGAGAATTTAACACTGAAATTATGTGTGCTCTGAAAGGCTACTCCCATGGCCAGTGAGACGGCCAAAACCAAGGAGCTCGGTAAAGAAATCGGTCAAGGAAATTTACAGCAACAGCAACAAACAACCTAAAATACTGTTTGCCTTAAGCAAGATGGCATCTAGAGGTTGCTGCTGAATGTAGAGCTCCCTGCATCCATGAACACACAACAGCACAATGTGATTGAGCAGCGCCTTCCTCACCCAACAGACACAGAGGAAGTGCCACGGCTGAGTAACTCTCAGGTGATTAACATCCAAAGACAGCATCCAGCCTAATGTGCTTATTATGCACCTTTTGTTGGTCACTAATAGTTTCAAGACTCTTTCACCCAAAAATGAAGCCCAGCAATGGCACTGCCTTGATTTTCTCAAAGCACTCAGCACACGTCTGTTTTTCCTTTAAACAGAAAGGGTCCACTAAGTTCCTAACACACCTTGATCACTCGAGTCACCTCCACGGAAGTTTCATCAACTAACAGCCTGCTCAGACAGGCTGCCTTATACACAGATGGAGGCAACAAAGATGGAGCTGGCTAAAGCCCAGCTTAGAGCGAGTCACCCCAGTGCCACGGGGTTTGTTAGCATAGCTTTAGACCCCCACTCCAGGCGGGTTAAAGAAGCCTCCTCTGGTCACTTGGCTTTTGAGACCTTGTTGTGAAGAGCTGCAGGAGGAAGCTTTTGCTCCCAGGGCAAAGTCTACAACACCAAAAAGTCATGGGAAAGGAAACAGTGTCATTTGATAATTGCACTTAAACGGGACTGCTGAAATTATAGACAGAAGTTATAGATGTAAAGACTCATAGCAGGTCTTAGACAACCACTTTGATCTCATACCTTTACCATTTTCAAATACGAAAAATACCTTGGCAGCATAGTTGCTAGGAAAGCACCTCCATGCAGCCTGCAATATTCACCAGGCTTTTTTACTGCCAAAATCTAGTACTCTAGGTCAATTTAACTCTGTTCCTCTAAAGAAATACCAGGGTTCAGATGCCCAAAACTCCAGGAAGTCAACAGACATCCAATCCCAATTCATACTTTCGAGCTCATCTCCTCAGTTCTCCTTGTTAAATTCACACACAAAGGATATTAGTAATAAAACACATAAATACACATAGTTATACCTAGGAGTACCACTTCAAGGCTGTTCCCTAAAATGAAAAAAATACAAAAAAAAATAAAAATTAAAAAA
>VYXF01003477.1:15296-47021 GCA_013397295.1 Polioptila caerulea | reverse complement strand
CAGGTGAGGAGCTGCACTGCCCCAAAAGCTCTTGTGTGAGCACAGCTCCGGTGAGGAGCTGCCCTGCTCCCAAAGCTCCTCTACAGCCCAGAGGAACGTGTTAGGGACAGGGCATCCCAAGGGCAGAAGGACCAGGACCACCCAGGTCCCCGACTGGCCATTCAAAGGCATCATGCAAGTGACAATCCAGGCAGGAGATACAAATAGGAACCTTGAATGCTCCAGCCACCTCAGAGTAATAGGGAACAAGTCTGGGAGCTGCAGCAGCTCATCTCCCTGCTGCTGTGAGGAAAGCACAGGGCCTGGCAGCACAGTCAATACTGCAATTAAACAGTTCCCAAACACACCCAAACAACGGTACATGAACATGCAAGTGACTGCTCCTTGCACATGATGCAAACACACTTGCCATTGAGCTTGGATTAACAAGCAAACACCGCTTTCACAAACTTCCACAGACCTTAGATGTATATTCAGCTGCCATTACTAATTTTTATGACTGTGACAGCAGGTCACACAAAGGACTTTGGAGCCCAGATTTTTTAAGCCAAGCTGTACCATTTATACTAATTTTTGGAAACAAACGTTTTTCTTTTCTCAGAAGATCAGTTGCTAACAGCCATAGGTCAAAACAAAACCTAAACTGTATTTCACAGTCCATAATTATTCATTTAACAACTAATGGAAGCTGTATTTCAAGGGACTGACGTTTCCAAGACCTGCAGCTAATGGCAAAGCACTAGGCAAACCCAAAACCCTAGCAAAGGGTGGGAGACTCAGCTAAGCTAGGAGAATTAAACAAAAGCAACTCCTCCTGCCCGAGAAGGCAGGAGAGACAGGCAGGGTCAGCCAGCTGCAAACAGCAGTTTGAACATCATCTCTGACTACTGCTTTTATCACCCCATTTTCTGCATCTAGCAAACTAGATAAGATAAATCTAAAGTCCACTTGCTCCAATCCAAGTAGACCTTGCCCTGCTCAATACTTAGCTGCACATATTAAACGAGATTACGTGGCACATAGGAATGCTAATTCCCATGCTGACCTTACTGTACAACTTAGAGTGACTGAGGGAGTGTTCAGACAAAATCTGGGCAAACCCACAACAACCCAATGTGCTCCTGGTTAGAAACAGAAAGGTAAGAAAGAACCAACTTGCATCTGGGCAGAGGAGTGTGTGGGGCAATATTAACACTACAGGCAGAATCTCAGCCTACCAGGTGACCTCTCACTGCCAATATTATGTAAGTAGAGAGAAGAGGCCTCAGAAGAGTCTTCTCCTTTGTGTCCCAACATCTGGAAATCATTTGACTGGTTTGGGTTTTTTAAAATGCAAAAGCTTGAAAAAAAAAATCACACCTTTGCATCTTGACTGAGAACAGTTGCAACTACCGGCTTAAAAAACCCACAATCCTTTAGATAATCCCCCCCAAGTCCTGATTAAAACTGGATTTAATATTATGAAACGAAGCATAATTGTTCAAGACGACCTTGAGTAGTTTCTTACACCCCTCTGCTCCGTCAGTGCAGTTCAAGATGACAGCTGCACCGTCAAATGTATGATAAGACAGGCTGATAGCAAGGTCTCTCCAAAATATTTTCCTCTATGAAGGAAAACAGATGCTTACAGTCCTTCCAGACCACGCCTGTCTCCTGTTCTATTTCAAACACACACTGCACACACATAATGAAACAGAGTCAGCACTTAAAAAGCACGAGCTGTATCCATGGCCAATCCAACAGGCACGCCTCGAATACATGCATTTGGTTTCCTCTGCTTAAGTCATCACCGATTTCGTGTCCAGGAAAATTAAGGTACGCAGGCCTAAAAGTGGTTTTTGGATAACAGGGGCACTATTGCCACCTGCTGTCAGAAAGAATCCACGGCATCACACACCAACTCGCGCTCCCCCACTGGGGGAAGGCTCAGACTTTTTAGGAAAGCCAACTTGGCAGGTTGTGCTTGCACACTGCTGGTTTTCTGTAGAAAGCACGCACAAAAAAGCTCCAGGGTAACCATGGCATGAAGGGTCAATAATCACACTGGGATCAGAGATAATCAATGGGCTCAACAACTGATGCACAAAGAACCAAGGAGAACACACTAAAACATGTACCTTGCCCATTTTGATTAGATTTTCAGAAGACAGGCTGTGCTGAATCCTGCCAGAGGTGAGAGCTGGCCATTAGCTTTGTGTCTGGGTGTTTCCTAGAATCACAAAACGGCCTGTTTTGGAAGGAACCAGCCAAGATCATCTTGTTCAACCACTCTGCACCACGGCAGGGACATCTTCTAATATCCAGGTTGCTCAACTTGCCTCCAACCTGACCTTGAACATTTCCAGGGTGGGGCATCCACAAGTTTTCTGGGCAAAACATTCTAGATAGTCAGGGATCAGACACTTAAGGAACATGCACGCTCATCTCATTGCACTCAGACTTCTCTGGGAACACAGAATCAAATTGAAAAGCATAGCTCTGAACCTCAGCATCTGTGTCTGCTGCTTCAGCCCACAATCTGCTAGTTTAAGGAGCCTTTTGAGCACATTTGTTCCAGTGCAGAGTACATTTCCTTCTCTACTGGTTTTTTTGGCTTCTCAGTAAGTCCCTGAACACTCAGCTCCCACGGCTGCAATCATCACTCCATTATCACTAACATGCAGTGCCTGCCCATCTGGCAGGGTGAGTGGCAAAGCTGTCCTTGTCCCTGTGGGGTTTGAGCCTCCATTCCACCACCCAGCACCCCGGGCTTGCTGGCACACTCACAGCGTGGCAGGACAGGGTGCAGGTGCCTTCCACCCAGAGGCCATCCCCATTAGCTACATGGGATGGCTGTGAGCACACTGGTGGAATACTGGAATGCAAATATGTCACCACAACTCATTTCCCCTTCCCAAAACAGCCCAGAACAAGGAAGAAAGTTGTTCCCTGCTACATGTCTGCAGCACTGCCAAACCTTTTTTTTTTAATGCTTAAGTTCTGAGTTATGCTGATGATACCTGAGGTGTTTTCCAAGTGCATTGCAACCAGCCTTTCTGCAGGGCAATCCTGAGTGAGCCTCCTCTGTCACAAGCCTTGGCCATGTGGTTACAGCAAATGGTGTTTGACTGAGACAGCAGCCACAGCTCTCCACCTAAATTAAACCTCCAGCAGTACTTGCCTGCCATTGCATTCTCCTGAACACTGCCTTTTCATCCAAATGAGTATTACACTACAGGGAAGAACAGGACTGAAATGAAATTAGACCAAAAGCAGAGGGCAAGTTTAACCACACCTACTGCTCACCAGCCAGGCTTAAAGATTTTCCACAGAAGGCAGTAATAAACTCACTCACAGATGTCACAAGTGAGCATGACCGATTCCCTCAGCTATTAACATTGACTTTCCTGATGAGTAAGAGAGGACTATATATAAATTAGTCTGGGGTTTTACACACAAGTGTAATCGCACCGACTGTAAAATAACTTGAGAAACCTTTGATTAACACCACAGTCTGCTCACAGCAAAGTTGGAAACCAAATTAACAACAATTTGTTAGCAATATTGGTTCTATTCCTAGAGGAAATTACAACAGTCTAAGTTCCATAGGCAGATGCCAGATGCCTCCATGCAAGAGATTTCAGCACAAGTTTTCCATTTGCCTACCTGCACACTGGAGATGAAACATGCAAAGTACATCTACAAAGCATTTTAATGGACAGCAAACTCACTAAGAAGCTCCCAGTATAATCAAGCACTTATCTTTAGGTCCACTGGAAAAAAAAACACAACAAAAAAAAGCCCCACAAAAACCAATACTAATACACGTTAAAATCCCATGTCAAAATGTTATAAGCACAGGCAGATTTTACATTTTGTTTCTTCCATATTCAATAGAAGGAACATTTGAGTTAAGGGACTTATTTCCTTAGCAAATTATTGAAGAGTAATCTCAAATGAGCTCCAGGATAAGAATTACTGGTCAGTGTAAAATAAAAAGGAGGAGAATAAGCACACACATAAGAGCAGATCAGGCTCAGCCACTGCCTCAAATACTTTGATAATATTCAGACAGGCCACTTCTGAAGTAATTTCTTCTTCAGAAGTTACAAGATGAAAATTCTCTGTGATAAATTAAGTTGCCAAATGAAATGGATTAGCAATCAGCAAAATTGCCTGATGTCAGATCTGTTCCAGATTAGAATCCATCCTTTTTCCCCACCTGTTCATTAAGCACCAAGTTCAAGGCAACTGCAGTGACTGATTGCACATTAACGAGCTGTTTGTGTGCAAAGGCAGAGTTCAGTCCCTATCTATACCTGCACACTTGCACAAGCCTAATTCACTGATAATATATTCAGCTCCCAGTATCAATACATAGCTCTTCTACCTTGAGGGGTAATTTTGAGCTTCAGGGGGAAAAAAAAAAAAAAAAAGGACACCTCATTAAGCCAAACAGTCATTTTCAAGGTCAAGGCCAGGAAATGATGAATCTGGAAGAAAATATGCTGCCATCTCCAGATAAAAAAGCTGGATGAAGATATTGCCGTGACCCAAAAATACTGACACATGGTTGTGAAGTCAGAACCTGAGGGACAAGCATATTTCACTAGGAAAGGTGAGACTTGGTGTGAAATTCTCAATTTCATCTGATGAATCGCGTCATGCAGAGGGGCTCCAGTGAAAACCAGTCCTGCCACAAGCACAGCAAGCACAGGTATGTAAAACTGACTATTTATCATTCTATACATTCAGCATGTACATTCAGTGCTAGGGCAGGGAGGTAGAGCAGGACCAGCACTGCAAACTCCTACAGATTTGTTTATAAACTCAGCTGTAGTGTTCTCCCCCTGGAAACACCTCCACCCTTGGAGCCACCAGGAGATTGTCACCTGCAGGCACTCCCCTCGGCTGTCCCTGCTCACTGTGCCAAGGAAGCTGAGGAGCCTGGGCCTGCCAAACCAGCATTCCCAGCTGAGGCATTCCCTGCTCACAGGCAGGTGTGTGCTGCTCCTCCTGGGCAGTGGGAGGCTCAGGAACCCAATTCCAGCATCAGGCATTAGCAAAAACAGGACCAAGAGTTGTTTATCCTGTTAGTCACCAAGGCTTTTCTCTCTTTATCAAAGGAGGATTTTAAATCACACTAGTTTCCTCACATGGAAAAGATCCTAATATTTAAAATTGAGAGTTTTTTCCCAAATTTTTGAGAATTAGAAATGATTCCAGCACTCAAATACAGTTTAAAGGGAGACACCTAGTTGCTGTAACTGCAGCAACTCTCTCACTGCCAACTTAGACACAAGAGTACAGACTTATTACCAGAAATAGCTAATTGAATAGACATGAACATCTTCCTTTTTCCTGAAGATTAAAGGTTTCTGTTCTCAGTACCGTACTTCTGTACTGATACCAAGAATCTTTTTTGAAGATAAGAAAAAATATTATCTCTTCTACTGTTCTGCAAGCCATCATCCTCCTCCTCCCTAACAGATAAAAATAAGGAGAATCCTTTTTTCCCCTGAAATAATGGTTTCCCTTTGATCTTCCTCCAAGTCAAAACTCCCTCCCAAGCACATCAGTACATGCCTCCTTATCTCCTAACTGGACAGTGAGATTTATTCACAGGCAGGAGGTGAAGGAATACCTGAGGCCAGCAGGGATGAACTGCTGCTCAAGGTGTATGAGGTGCACAGACAGCCCTGTCACACCCAGTCCCAAAACACCACCCCTGGACCTACTTCAGATGGTTACTGCACGTCACACAAACAGCAACACACTTCTCTTTATTAAAAAAGCAGAGGAAATGTAGCCCTTTACTGCTTGCTTGATACTATAGATAGTGAAGAAATGGTTTTTCAGACCTTACTCAGGTTTTCATTGCTTATTTGTGTCTTTGGGATTGCCAGAGGGACTCGATGGCCCCCCTCTCCCCTCCCCAGACACACCACACCCTCTCTGAGCTCTGCTCTGACCATTTATTCAGATGTTGGCTAATTGTGCTTATCTGGCTTCCAAGTGCTTCAAGCACTTCTGGCATCAGGATGAAGTGACAGCCAGGAACATTTACTCTGTTAAAAAGGCCAGTCAGCACAGACTAATGCAGCCAGCACTCGCCTCAAGGAGGGCCTGTTTACATTCTTAGACTGCAACAACAAAGCACAGACGAGGATACAGGAGTGAAAATAACATTTTCATACAAGTCTTGCCTGAATCCTTTAAAAGAATGTGTGAAGGAAAAGGCCTAACAGGACACCTTCAGCAAAATATCAAGTTAAACTCATACCTGTCTGCAAGGCAATCAGTAGTAAGGAAGTTTTAGGAAACCATTGAGTAATGAAAAGACATTTACAGGGGTAGGTAATTGAGAACTTTAGCAAAACCCCAGATCAGCTACTTTTTCTCTCACAATGCATCTCAGCTCCTCACTGTTGTCCTGAATTATTTCAAAGAAGTTGTTTCAATGTGGTTCTTTTGATGATGAGCAAAAACACAAACTATACACAAAATATTTTTGGAAATTAAGCAACTTGCAGCTTGTCTGCTAGAAGTCGAGGACAAAAGAAGATCACCATTTATATTCATTTATGTCTCATTCCCTCCTTGCATATTTGAGAATACACTTGGTTTTTGCCAGTCTGTTTGCATCCAAACCTGGAGACAATCTGAACCACCTGGAACACTTCCACAGCCCCAGAATTCACCAGATCATTCCCTTTATTTCAAGCATGTTTAGTTCTTTGCAGAAGTCAAGGTAAACATTCAACCTGTATCTCCCATGGCTTTAACTTGGATACAACTTGCTGTATTTTAAACTCTTTATTTCAGGAGACAGTTAATGGAAGGTCTCAATCCAGAGAGAAAGCCTCTGTAGGGTCTCTTCCTCCCTTCCTAACCCAGGACTTGCAACAGATAGGAGGAAGTCAATCATGAACATTTGGGGTAGTCAAAAGGCATTAAATAGAAAAAGAACTTGCAGAGACTTACCTCCAAAGAGCCCATCTCCTGTTCCATATTCAACAGGCAGCATTTTATTCAGCTCACACACAGAAACTAGTACTTACTGTGCTGTGTCTTGGAGGCTGGGATAACTTCAGTTGTACAAGAAAAAAACAATGGAGTTCTTTACAAAAACATCATATGGTGCAATAACATAGGTTTAGATACTAGAGACACTGGAATGTCACTGAAACTTTTGGATTTCAAAAGAATCACAGCAGATGTTATGCATAAATAATATGGACCTTGAACCAAAACCCTTTCCTTGTGTAGCTTCCCAGCTATGCTCCACAGTTTGCAAGTTGAACAGAAAAATTGAACACTGAAACCATGAGCAAATCAAAGGCTTCCACTTAATTACTGCACTGACATATAGAGAGCATATGGTTCTTCCAAAGTAACTGTAGGTTAGTATTTTAATCTCAACTTTATTAATAACTCATGGTTAACATATTATGCCCTTTAGGACCTATAGGAGGTCACAAAAGAGTTAGAGGAATCTTTAAAATCGACCTGTACCAATGCCCTGGCCCTAGGATTGCTGTTTTATGTCTGATACACCAAACTACCACTGCATAAACATGTTCCTTTCAATAAACAGCTTTGCCAACATCTAATCTCAATCTCCCCTTTAAGCCCCAATTCAGTTCACAGAAGACAACAGTAGAAACAGTTTCTTTTTTGCCAAAACCTTCTAGATACTTTCAGAGTGTTATGTCCCTCTTTAAGGGTCTCAACCTCAGTCTGTTTTGAGTGGTCTTTAAACCTTTTCTCAAAATTGCATATCAATTCATGTTGATTGGTTTTGTTTTTTCCTCTCCTCAGAGAACTGCATTTCTTACCAGGATGGCAGGCAGATAATATCATTTGCAGTCTGGGATATCAGTTTTTTGGACCTTTCAGGAGAATTAAAGGAGGATTTAAATCAAGAAAAGTCAAGTACTCCTGTTCTAAAGCTAATCTGTAACTAGTTCCAGCCTGGAATTCAAGGGAGGCCCATGAACAAAGAGAAGCTAAATATAAATGAAGTATGCTAATATTGACTTACTGAAAAGCAATAAAGTCAGGAAGCCAGCAAAAGCACTACTTTGAAAATCATCTTAGAATTAGGGAAAAAAAAAATATATTAAAATACTAAAGCTTCAGAGGCCTTGTCAGTACAGTGAGGAGAGGATCATGTTACTTGGATGCTGCTGTATTGTTTGTTGTTTTGGAAGGCTTTTGTGCACTAGTAAACTAGAAGATTAATTACATTTTTTGGCACAGGATTACCAGCCTCAGTACTCGGAATGCAAAAATGTACTTTGAAATGGCTAAAGATTCCACCTGTACTTCACAAAACCCATCAGCACATGCCCACTGGCAAATACAACCCAACAGTCCAAGGCAGTCTGTTTTGGACTTGTTTACATTGGGTGAGCAAACATTCCTGTGCTCTTGACAGACATGAACCAGTAGCTCCATGTGGCATTTTCCTCTGATAAGCAAACACATCAATTTTGGCCATTAGAGCCCTGGGAACCTCTGAACTTTATTCCATCACAGAGAAGACACTGCAGCACCTTTCCTTCCAAGGAAGGAATACCACCAAAATTAGTTCTTGAAAATTAATCAATGCCACTCAAATACTAGGGGGGAAAAAATTTCAGCCTCAGGACACACAAACCACACACTCTCTCTGGAGAGGAGAGTGCAGGCAAGATTTGGCTATGGGCACGTGCATAGAGGTAAACCTTGCCATCATTTTTTTTTGGCCAAAAAACTGAACTAGTTTACTATAAACTAATACACCAATTCATTAATTGCACAGGCATTGCCCTGTTCTTGTCTCAAGATGCTACACACAGTTCTTCACCTCAGCTGCACACATGGAGACACGGTCACTGAGGGACTAAAGAGGGACTACAACACCTAACACTCTGTAGATCATGGCCAAAACCTTGAAAAACACCATCTCCCAACAAGAACGCAAATATGAAAACCACATAAAGCAAAATCTGTTCTCTTAGCACCTTGTTACTAAAGTTCTCACATGACCTAGCCCACAAGTGGCTCGATTTATAAAAGCAGACTGCAATGGACTGCATCAGCTCAGTAACAAAAATAAGCCTTGTACAACACAAAGCATCAAGTCTCAGGTTACCAAGTTAAGTCAAAGCACTTTTTTTTCACAGTGACTGCACTATAAAAGTTTCACAACAATCCTTGCCACAGTAAATGCACACAGGATGAACAGAAGCAATATGAAGGAACTGCAGGAAAAAGCCATATTTTCAACAAATTTCCATAGGACACAACCATTTTAGGCAACTTTTCAGAGTTCACACTTGAACCATGGAGCTATAAAGGATTTTCAAGATGTAAAATATTTAACCACCTACCAGCATTAACGATGGCATCGACCTCAAGCAGCGTAATGTCACCTCTGTAGAGAGAAACTTTCTCACTCAGACTTTTCTTCCCCTGCGCATCTTCTTTAGCGTTTTCACCTACAAACCGAGAAAGCAGAAAAATCAGATCCTGAGTGAGGGCCCGAGGTCAGTTACCGAGGAGCCCTGAGGAGGCAGCAGAGCGGTGAGGCTGCAGCATCCTTGGCTTTCACCTCGAGAGGGCACCGAGAACCCACAGAGACACCAGCACTGCCCTGACTGCGGGGGGCTCGCCTGTTCCTTGTTGCCAAATACAAGCTCCTAGGAAGCACTGACTCCTCAGCCACGTACCATGTGGTTACAAAGCTCTACAAACACATATACTTTCGGAGTGAGAGCCATCAAGAAATTTTATTCGGTAAACACAAGGGTGTCAATTGCAAAAAGACCTTGAGGAATTAGGATTACCCTCCTAACCAGAGCAATAATGTCTCCAATACAGAATTATATCAAATGAGCACAAAAATCCACAATCACACCATTTGCCGACAGCCCCAAAATTCAGAATGACTTCTTACAACATGTAGCCAGACAACAAGGCTGAAAAAAATCCATGCAAATTTTCAACTTGGAGCTTTGTCACCTTAAATTGCTCAGCTAGGAGGAGGCAGGTGGTGAAGACAACATAGACTAGCTCAACAGATTTGTTACTAAATAATGTTACCATAGATCCCTTATTCCTGTAAACTCTTGAGATTTTGCATCATCAAATCATTTATGTCCGATTCAGTGTACAGAACAGCTCAGTCACCTCAAACCCTTACACGAGCATGCTGCCCAAAGCTTCCCCAAACTAGACATGCCAGATATGAACTGAGGAGGGATGATTAAATTCACTTTTACTATTACTTTTGTAAAATTCGTTCCCACACAAGGCTCGAGAAGTTTAAGTTAATCTGTTGGTCAGAAATAGAATTGCTGAGGGAACAAAGTGCGAATCAATTTCAGATCTTCAAAACAAGTGAAGCTGATTGATAAGCAAAAGGAGTGCTCAATATTTAGTGAGGAAGTGGAAGCAGTCCAAACAATGTTGTCCCTCTAGTCTATCTCCCATTTCCAAGAACATGAGCAGTTCCTGCCGAGCAGCGGGGAGGGAGCACATCCCCAAGTGCTGAGACCCGCCGGACAGCGGCAAGGCGGAGCAGGCGGCTGACACCGCCACACCCCCAGCGCCTCAGGCCTGGCCTCGCCATTCCCGGCCTCTGGCTGCCAGGCAACCGCTTTGTGACATGGCAGCGGATGGCAGCACCTCGCACAGAGCCGCGGGCGCCGCTCGGGGTCAGGGCGAGGGCCGCAGCTCCCCGGGCAGCTCTGCCATGCTCCGCCCGGGACTCTCGCTGCTCCCCGGCACGCTCGGAGCTCGCAGCCATCCCGCCAGGAGCGGGGCCCGGCTGCCTGTGCCAGCCCAGCGGGGCCAGCAGCCGGGCACCGGCACAGGCGGTGCCAGCCTGTGGCCCCTGCAGGTGCACGGCTGCGCCTTCCTGGCCCTGTGCCTGCTGCTCGCCGCGCTTTGCCTGAGGAGAAAAGCCCAGCGGCAGCGCCGGGAGGTGAGGGATGGGAACCAGGCAGGTGTCACGGGGCCGGGGGCCCAGAGCTACAACGCGTGGGGTGAGGAGCGCCAGCCCCTGTGGAGAGGAGAGCCTGGGCAGGCACCGCGGCTCCTCTGGCTCCTCCCCAGCCCAGAGACAGAGATGGGGCTCAGCCCCCTTCCTCCCAGGAGGAAACAAGGACGGGCTGGGCCACCCGGCCAAGACAGAACGTGCCCGAGGTCTTCCCCACACAACCTGCAGCCTGGGGCAGCCCTGCCAGGCCCCAGGGCGCCCAGCAGAGCCCGAGGGGCCCCGGCCCCGGCAGCCCCTGTGCCCCTCTCACGGTGCTCCCTGCCCTGTGTCTCCCAGGACAAGGCCTGGACACGCTCAGCCTGGCCAAGGACCTGCTGCCTGGCCGACCGCTCCCCCCTCATGGACGAGGAGATCGAGATCGGCCGCCAGGAGGAAAACTCTGCCTCCGTCAGGGGCTTCCTGAGGCACCTGCGCCAACGCTGCCTGAGGGGGGACGCGCTCCAGAGAGGAAGGAGCAGGAAGGGGTGGAAGGACTTAGACGAGGAGGCAGCGCTTTTCTCTGACTGCGACAACAACACCTGCTAGGCAAACGGAGCAAAACTCTGCAAGATTACTCATACTGCTTTCTTTATTATTATTAAAATAATTTATTAAACAAGACAGTGTCCGGGTTGGTTCAGCAGAAGAGGAAGATAACCTCGGCACAAGACTGTGATGTCATGGTGAGCAGGAGGCTCACTCGCAAGATCCCTCGGTTGTTCTGTGTACATTGTTGCCAGAAAGTTCTCGGTTCTCCCTGTTACTATTGTTACTTTTTGCTGTGAGAATTAGAACACTCCTGATCACTCTCTGCCATTGGACCCTTCCCTCAGATGCCCACCCTAGCTGCTCCTCTACCTAAATGCACGAACAGCCCTGTCCCACCCGGGACCCTGCTCTTTTCCGGCCATTCCTGATACCGTGCACGCCATCCCCTTTGTTGTTGTCACTTTATTATCAAGTTCTGTTTCCAAACAACCAGGACAGAGTCATCTCTCTCTCCCTAAAGTCATCAGAGGCCGATTCCTAAAGAAGCCACCGGTCAGACTGCCCAGTCCCGGACCAGGGGGCTTCCAGACAACTTGGATTTCCATTTTTACTTTAATCTCACAAACAAGCTGATTGGTACTCTTACGAGAAAGCGAAGTCAATGGCCACTAAATCATTTCTGCAAACACACTCATGAAGGATGGAGTTGATGCTGATCAATCCTTTCCAAAATTCCGGAGTTTAGGCTATTGCTGACAACACACAGAAGGAGAAGCACTGCTGTAGGCCCTCCTCCTGTCTCCTCGGCCCCAGCCTCAGTAATACATTACAGCCAAAAACCTTCACCAGAAACATTCATGTCCCCTCCCATTTCCAAGAACTCTAGATACAGCCATCATCTTCCACCCTTCTGCCTATAAAATCCAATTTCATTCAGCTCTTCCTCCTACATCACCCTTTGGGCCTTCAGTCGCGTTCAAAACATCTCTGAATGCACAGAGCCACAGCCTGCAGTCGGGTGAGGCTGATGACCTGAGCTCTTCACTCCAAATAGAGAAAACAGGCAGAACGAGCCCTCAGCTTTGCTAACAACGCCCTCCAGATCACTCCTGAGGAAAAGGGCCTTGACAGTTTACACAGGGGCAGAAAAACGCATTAGATTGAGTCCACAAGAACTGCGCCTGAAAAGAAAATGGTAAAGTTCATCGGAACCGAGGGGACAAGGGACTGTCAGAACATCTCACTAGAGGGAGCCCCCGCCCAAGACATAAATCTGCTCAGTGCAATGGACAAGGACGGCACAAACCCACGGCACCGCTGAATCGGCCCTGAAACTCAATCACTGCTCAAATAGCCAGAGTTCTCAAGTCTAATAATCCGTAAAATACATTAATATTTGAAACAGGTCTCAAGCATCCAATTACAGAAATCCCTACAAGCAATAGCAAAGCGCTTACCACTAGAGGGAAGAGAAAAACCTACAGCTTGAAGAATTTATTACAAAAAACCACTCCATTTGCATTTTAAAACGACTCTTAATGAAAGAGTAGAGCACACACAAAGTAGTAAAAATAGGTACCAAAGCCCCATAGTATAAAGCACTACCTATGGCAAAGAAAAAGTCTCCTGGCACCCTATGAGCAAAGGCTGATAAGGGAAGGAACCAGAGAGAATAAGTGAGAGGGATTGAGGGCAGCAAGGCTCACACTGTTATAAGGGAAGTTTGTTAAACAACTAACATGACACATTCCTCCTCAAGTTCACACAAACAAGGAGCAGACTGGATTGCAAGGAAAAAAAAAAAAAAGCTGGAAATAGGACAGTTCCATCACTTCTAGTCAGCTTTAGAATCCTGAAGGAAGGAAAAGAATTCCAAGTTCAACAGAAATAATCCTGCCCACTACCTCATCCCTGCTACAATAGCTACTAGCAGAGACATCCCCATAAGGAAGGCTTCTGTGAGAGAATCTGAAAAGGATCCTGAGCAAAGGACGAGAATCACAACATCCCCAGATGAGAGGCAGCCCTTCCACTCCTGGAAGAATCCTCAGCAAATACCTGACTGGGACACTAAACCACTTTTCTTGGGTTGCTGAAAACACAAAGGAGAGGAGCGAGGTTTAGGAATGCCCAGTGGAATGTGCAGCAGCAACTCTGCTACACACTCTGTGCTTTTTCCCTTCAGTGCCTTTCTTGTTTTTTTAATAAACTTAAGGCTTTGTTCCCACAATTTTCCTGTACAGACTAAAAATCATCAACTATTAGCAATTACCAATCTCACATCTAACACAACTTTGCATTCCATTTGTTTCTGCATAAGCCTATGGAGCATTGGAAAAGACAGACTGTAAGACCTGTAATATTATGAGTCTGCTTCTACTCCTCCTAAGCGTGGATGATTGTACAGGAAAGGCAATTGCTTATCTAAATCAAGATAAGCATTATTTCCATATGTTCCATCACCAGGGGAAAAGCATTCACAGATGCACGGTAGTACTTCAGATTTGTAGTACAGATTTGCTCTATCACTGCTTGGACTTAAACGAGATCAGAACCTGAGCACAAGGAACAAACATCTGTTGCAGACAAATCGCTTTCTCCCCAGCCAAAACAGCAGCACAACATGCAAGTCAACAGCACTTGATGATGAACACCAACACCTTCCCCCTGGCTGCACACTGTCAATATGGTCTGGCTCAGCTAATTACCAAGTGGCATTATTGGATGAGTTGGGGACTACAGCCAAGCACCAAACTCTGGAGGCAAACAGACACCAGGAATCCCAAAAAGGATATGGCTGGGCAGCACCTCTAGTGATCCAATCACCCAGAGCAAGTTGTCCAGGACTCTGTCCCAGCTGAAGTTAAAGTACCTCCACAGACAGATTCCACAACCTCTCCAAGTAATCTGTCCCAGTGTTCAGCCAGCCTCACAGTACACGCAGAGTTTTGGTTTTTAATGCTCACCAAGAATTTCCTCTTTTGACTTGTGCCTGCTACCGCTTGTCCTGTCACTGTGTCCCACAGAGAGGAGTCTGGAGACATCTCTTTTACACCCTCCACTCTATGTTTATAAACACTGATCAGACCCCAGCTGGGGGATCTCCAGGCTAAACTTCTGCTCTCTCACTCTCTCCAGGAACAGGAGATGCTCCAGCCCCTTAACCACATTTTAATCATCTTTGTGGCCCATCTGGTGCATGAACTACACCTCCCAGTTCTGCACCACCAACCAACCTCCCGAGGTCAGACTGTGCCCCATCTCCCAGGTCAGGAGGTCATGGGACCTCCTACTCAAGGTTAACAGGAGGCAGGGAATATCCCCATCTGGGGGGCTTTACCTCACCCCTGAACAGCTTCCACAAAAGGCCCCAAGCTCCCTCAGGCCAAGTTAAACCAAGTGATACGGCCACCAGCAGCCCTCAAACAAGGTTCAAAGTGTGAGCCTCAACTTTTCAGCCACGTTTAAATGGGAGCCATTGAAGACATTTACACATTACAGACAGAAAGAGTGGTGTACCATGAGAATTGATCAAAACAGCTAGTCACTCTGAACAACCCACACAACACTCATGCAAATGCAATTTTCTTGTGTTACAAGGTCTTGCATAGTCCTTAAACAACCTTTTCCTCAGTCTATCCCACACAGCTCTCTATGTCCCCAAAATAACAATGCTGAGAGGAAAAAAGGAAAAAAAAAGCCTTTAAGTCTGGGAGAGAAAGAAGTAGAAGGAAAAGAGGAGCCTGCCTTTTTTATGAAGTTTTTGTAAACCAAGAGAAGACTTGGTATGGAATGCTAAAGTACCAAAGGCCAAAGTTTGAGAAAGGAGTAACAACAAAAAAGGAGGAGAACAAGAACAGGAACACACTCCCAATCTAATTTGTGATGCACCCTTATCTGCAGGGAGCTGGAACTGTCAATTCATCAATGAGAACCTTCTCACTCCAGCAGCATGCACATTGACAGCAAAGACACCACCTAAGTGGGCTGAGACCCTTGGGTATTTGTGTGTTTACTTGGAGAGGCAGCATCCAGCTGCTCTGGTTGCTATGCTTGCTGCAAAAATTCATGATTTAGGGTCCATAGAAAAGGCTGCTGGTTCAGCTGTGACTCAGAAGGAGCTGTGCTGTGTCTGTGTGAGCAAACCCATCCAATCATTGCCTTGTTTGCTTGGGTTTATAACGTGGACCTTCAGAGGGATTCCAGACTTAGCAATGATAGAGGGGAACAAAAATGCTGTTGGATATGGTCTTCTGCTAAGTTCTTGCCCAAGCCTGAGTGTCAGTGCCTCACTCCCAGTGATAGCAAGAATTTCAACACAGATCCTCCTCAGGGTTACACATGTATATACAGTTAACATACTGTGCCTAAGTGGTACTGAAGTACATCAAATGGCCAGCCAAGGCCACATGGAGGCAACAACTACACTGCATTACATTCTACTTCATAACCCCCCTCCACTACAGACAGCCCATAAGTACCAATGCAAGGGCAAAAATGAAGACCCAAACAGAGGACACTGCTTGAGATCCCTGTTCAATGCCCCGTGAGTACACTGACACTTGCCTACCAAACTAGAGGGCTGCAGCTGATTCTGCTCCCCTCCATTCCTTCCAAGACAAAGCAGATGCCTCCACTGCCAGAGCTGGGTCTTGGCAATGTCACAGCATTCATACAACAATTCCTGGCGTGTGCCAATTGATCCAGTATCACTTGGGGTACCAATTATGGTATTGGGTTTTGGGGTTTTTTTTGCACCCATATAGGGTGGATATTTTATACATGGCATGAAAATTGTTTTTAAAATATAGTTTTCTTGAGGAGTAGAGTAAATTGAAAAAGTGTCTTTGTAGTGAGTGAAGGGACTGCCTGGTTGGGATAACACCCAGTGCAGACCCCTGCTGCTGATAAAAAAACATCTGCAGCTGATATGCCAGCTACCAGCACTGACCATCTGTAGAAATTATAGACCAAGGCCCAAATTAAGACTGATAAAAATAATTAATTAAAACCACAGCCAAGAAACACACATGCTCTATAACGGCGGGACCAAGGAGTGGCCGTGCAAAGCAGCTCCCAAAAACATGGAAATAAGTTCTTAGAAAAGTTCAAATATACATATTTAAGGGGGGAGGGTTCTCTGGGACAGGTGTGCTCTTGGCCAGAGACACCCCAGCCATGTATTGTGCTTTATTGCCTTGCCCTTATTGTCTTTTATTAGGCCTTTTAAATCCTACCAAAAAAGCTCCACTTCACTTTTCACAACTTAGTAGCAGTTAGCAGAAAGATCTAGCTCTATGTTCTTTTACATGTGTGCCTAGAAATCAAAGACACACCAAATCTCTCACTGATATAAGAATGCCTGTGTGCATCACCTGTTCTCCTGGATTTAGTTCTTTGCAGCACACTTACAATGCTTCCCCTGTAAGAACACTGGTGGGAATGCACAAAGAGGGGAAAAAACAGAATGGAACTCTAGTTCTTTAAATATCACCAACCCATAGTCTCAGTGACAGCTACATTAAATCTAGGGACTGCATTCAGTGGTTTATTAGCAAGTCCCACCAAAGGACAGCACTGCAACACCCGATACATCTGTAGGGGAGCATACAGAGACAAGGAATAAACCCAGTGCAGGCTGAACTCCAACCACAAGTCATACCAGCAACTGGCAGCACCCTCACAGCCTAACCAGCCATGCCAAGGAGACCACCAAAAAAGCCCATCACTGCATAGACAGGCCTTGGTGGAAAAGCAAAGGGCAGAACAACACAGAGAAACATTTTCAAGAAAGACACAAGTGCAACCAGTTTCTTCATAATTACACTTTCTCCATACCTACTGTGCATTAAAGATAGACTGCACCTTTTGGACAGGAGCCTCTGGGTAAACCCCAAAGCAGTGTCTTCTAACACAGTTAACCACCAACTCCCAGGAATGCTATTTGTGCAAAGGTGCTCACAGAGAACCACTTCCATGCCCAGAAATAAATGCATGACTACATAGGCACAAGGCTGAGAGGCTTCATTTACCAACATGTGCGTTCTAGAGCATCTCAGCCCAAAAAAAAAAAACCTGAAAGCTTTGGTGAAGGCCCTGGTGACACATTTCTGCAAACACACCCTGTCAGCACGCAATACCCTGCAAGTCTCAGGACAATCTCTCTGCACAAACAGAATTCTTCTGCACATTGAAACAGAAAATATTTTTCAATATCATTTCAATGGTCTTCAAAGCTGTGCAAAATCCAAATTTAACATCTTTCAACTGGATTGTTAAGCCTTCTCTCCAGCACAAAAGAGCATTTTCTGGCCATTATAAAAAATAACCAGCATTTCCTACAGGGCTGAGAAATTTTCTCTCAACACAATTTTGCAAACACACATCAGCTGTCCTCAGGACAGGATGTCCTCACACAGAGAAAGCCACGTATCATTCACAGAGTGACTACTACCATTTAATGGTTGGACTCAATGAACTTGGAGATCTTCTGCAACCTTAACAACCCTACAACTGTAGGCTACAATTATTCAGACCCTCACGGGCTTGTTAAGACACATTTCTACATGCTGAGCAGTGTAGGGCTACTGATTCAAAAAAGGGAAGCCACACTTATATAATTTCCAGTGACTGGGTTTTTAACACATGTGTAATCAGGTGTTCAACTGTACATGAAGCAAACAGAGCTACACATTAATGTTAATTAACATGATGCAGAGAGCTTAGTGAGCCTGAACTGCACCAGTGAACCCCCAACCCCATCAAGGGAGTTAGAGCAGTGCCATTACTGCTTTTGAGAGTGAGGTTACTTTTCAAACTTGCTGCAAACCTCCCACACCCAGGTAGGGCAGCGAGACCACCATTATCACTAATTATCAAGAGCCAAGCAGCAAATCCCAATCAAGGCAATAGCTCAGCACCTGCATAAATAACTATCAAAGCCAAAGCACATCAAACCAAGCCCAGCCATACCTACCTAATCTAGAGAGGGCTCTGCAGGAGAACACATACCCGACCTCACGGAGGGCCACAGGCAGCACTGAGGCCCTGGCAGCTCTGGGCCCCCTTTATAGCACCCATCCCAAATGCAGGACACCTGTGTGCCCTCCTGGGATTGGGCCGTGCCCCTCAGCAGCCAGGGCTCGTTACCCTTAACAGTGCCCACCTGTCCCACACAGCTGCAGCCTGTGAGGGATGGGGCTGGCCCAGCCCTGCTCCCAATCACCACCAACTGTGTGCCAACAGCCTCCATCCTGTGCAGGAGGACAGCAGCTTTTTACACCTCAACTTGAAAATATCTCCCAGTCACAAAGCCAGACAACAGATCCACACCAGCCATGAAAAGGGTACAAGTGTAAAGCTCGGTTTTGGGCTCAACCTAATCATGGGCACATTGGCTCACATCTGTGTGCAAGAGGACATGTGCCACAATCCATCCTAAATTATAGATTAGGGCACTAGCCAAGCTACCACACTGGGCAAAGCTAGATGACTTACTGAAATTGTCTTTGTAGACTACATTAATATGGAGCTTTGACCCTGCAATCCCCCACACTCAAAAGCAGTTCAGCCTTTATATGTAAAAAGAAGAAGGGGAAAAAATAATAATTGAAGACAGAAGCCAAAATACATAACCTGTTACTTTTTTTCCCTGCATATATTAAACTATCTTACTCAAGTCAGCCACCAAAATATTCCAAGCTGGAACCTACACTTTTTCTCAGCAGTTTCTGAGGAACAGCACATCCCAACTTAAAGCATCACTGCTGCTAAAGCCGTCCTCCCTCACACCCTGGAAGAGCCTGCCAGCTGACAGCACACTGCATCATCTTGACTTCCTAACTCTACTAAGTACTTCCCTGGGGACCTCTGCACAAACCTTCAGTGCAGTGACATTCAGCAGCCACAAAAAAAGAGGATTTTTCTCATATTGCACAGGACAGAAGCTTGGAAGTTATTCATCTGGTCAAGATTCATGTCACCAGTAATTAAACACTAAAACTATTAATTCTGGCAAAGATGTGCATAACTTCCCTTTGCATCTCCACCTACTGCCCCTCTCTAAAGCCCATCAAGAGCTTGCAGAGCCTCAATAAGGATACCAATTTATCAATGTATTGTTGAGAGCAGCATCCTTTTCTACGTTACCTTTTGCCCCTCAAGGAGCTGGCTGCCACTGTAGATAAGACAGTGTGCTCAGCTGCATGCAGAAGAGCCATAAAATAATAACTCTATCCAGGACCTGTATAAGCTTAATGCTGTATGGAAGTTACCTTGTTAAAAAAGTCACAGAGCAGCAGCTTAAAGAGAAGTCACCATCTTAATTACATCAAAGACAAGTGATTTACTTTCTTAGAGAGAGGATTAGCTACACTGGATTTTGTGTTCTTAATCTGTATAAACAGATCTGAACTTCTTAATAATCATCATCTCATACTGGCTGAAAGCAAGAAACTTTTTAATTTTTCCCAAAAACACTTTAATGCAAACTGTAAAACAAGCAGCATGTTTACATTAGGCAGCTAATCCTTCCTATAAAGGTTATTTGTGTGAAGCTCACCAGAGAATTACAAGGTCAGCTGAATACATCTTCAGTCTTTTTGTTACCTGCAGTTTCCCTCCACCCCTTACACTAAACACACTAATTTATCTACTTATATCAGGGATCTCACTGACTAGAGATGAGTCACCTCCAGAAACACAAGAACACACACACACACAGATTATTGCAGAGATTATGCTGAAGTGCACTTGCACCTGAACAGTGGAGTGGTTTTGGTTTGCCAGTCTGACTTTGCCAGCCAATGCACCAATTACTGTAGTGGGTCTAGCACTGGCCAAACGCCAGTGCACCCACTAGAATCATTCATTCATTTTCTGCTCCAAGGTAAGGATTAGGAGGAGAGCAAAGCAAGCCCAAAACTTTAGAGGGTATAAAGAAAACTTTATTAACAGAACTAAAATAATAGTAAGAAATCAGATTAAACTTTCAGACCATTTCCCCTCCCTCCAACTTTTTTTTTTCTACTGGCAATATAAAGAGACAAATTTGGTATTTTCAGTCAGATTACCACTTTTAAAATAATCTTTCTTCAGTTCACTTACAGGAGCTTAAGACTCTCTTCTGCCATGCCATGAATACTTTTCCAAAAGAAACAGTTCGCTCATGGTTTTAATTTTCACAAACAGCAGCCACCTGGAAATCTGCAATGATGAAGTCCCTCCCACGGTTGGACAGTCTTCCCACAACTACCACCATGGATCATTTCACTTTATTGGGGTACACTTTTAAGGGTAAGCTGTTCTAGTATAGAACCAAAAGTTCTCTTATCTCTGGGAACAGAGGTTCTGTTCTATCCTGGAGCCAGGTTTCTCATCTCTCTCCGTTCAAGCTTCTCGTTAGATCACAGCTACTTCAACATCTGCTTGCTTCAACACTCCATGGTGCCTCTGCTCACCTCCTTGGCTAGAACACTTCATCTCCCCAATAGCAGCCCATGAGTTACAGGGGAAAAAGAAGTCTGATGTATCAATTACATCTTCACCATAGCCTTACAAGAGAATTTCATCCCAAGACTAAGGCATCTCCTCATTCTCCTCCCATGTGGGATTTGACTCCTCCTTCACTGACCGCGGTGTCTCCAGGTTGTTTTCTTCCCGTGTTTCCACCCTTTCCTTTTTCTCTCAGGTGAGAGAGGGCTGATGTCTGCAAGTCCCAGTCGTGCACTGAGTTAGCATCTCGCCCGGGCCCGCGCATGGCTGTGATCTCTGCAGGGCAGCACCCTCCCTGGCTGCATGGCTGCTTTCTGGCCCCTGCTGCATTCAATTCCAGCTGCAGGGCTGCCGCCGTTCTCTCAGCCCCAGGATTTCCTGCTGGGCCAGCAGGATGGCTGGGCAGCCCACGGCTGGAGCAGGGCCCCACCCAAAGCCCAGCAGAGCCGGCCTGGCCCACGGGCCATGGCTGAACAGCCGCAGAATTCCCGCTGAGCCACGGCCCGGGCCAGTGAGCTGTTCAGGGGCTGCAAGCCGGGCTCTTTTCGCGGGCCGTGTGTGTCCCCAAGTGCGATTTCACACACACGGTCGGCTCTCCCAAGTGGCTGAACAGAGTGTCAATATTCCAAACTAGCCCGCTCATTGGTTCTGTCCGGCCTGAGGGAGGCTGCCAAGGTCACCACAGGGAATCACTTTGGATTTTTTCCTTCACTAACAACCAAACTAGGTTAAACCACCACAAAGAGTGCACCATCTCTGTGCTGTACAAGTCTGTCTTTGGAAACCAACAGCCAAGCTGTGTGTTGGGAAAGCCAGAAGGCTGTGTGAGGTCATCAGATCAAATGGTCAGGGCTGCACCACTCTGCAGCTTAGATCTGTTTGGGACACATCCTGAAAGGGCAGCCAAGAGCCTGAGCAAAGCAGAGCTCACAGGGCTCTGGTTACATCCTCCTGCCCTGGTATCCTTGGATATCTTCTGCAGCCAAACAAACACCAACTCAGCCTTAAAGTTACTGCACATGATGCCATGGGCACACAGACTCCTGGACACCTTCAGCACAGACTAAACATGGTTTGCAGCTTCTCACCCTCCTATTTCCTTTGCTGCTGCCTTAATATGCATATAACATGGACAGAGAGCAGAAATGAGCAAACAGATTTGCAGCCATGCCCACAAAAAGCACATTAATTTCCCAAGTACTCAAAATACTTAATTACCGTGATCCTCACAAAATGCACAGAAATCACAGTTGTTAGTTTTTTTCATGGAGCTCCCCCAGCTATTACACACAGCAATGAACAAGCAGTGCTCTCCCTGTGCATGTAGGAGACACGGTTTCCTAACCTTAAACCAGTCTGGAAGAGGCCCCGTGAGAGGATGTTCAGCATGAGTAACAGTGCTATGACTAAGCAGGCCCCGTAAGGACAAAACCAAACACAGGACGAGTTTAAGCCAAGCTGGAATTCACATCCAGGGCTGCAGGTAAGAGAGGAGACACTGAACGGTGGCACACAACTGCTGCACTCTGAATTTCATCAAACCAAGAGTTTCAGTAGGAAAAGCATCCTTTTTTGAGAGAGAGACACCAAAAATTACACTAAGCTGTCTCAATTTACTTCCAGCCTTGTCACTCAGCTAAACATCTGTTATAAAGACAGTTGTTACAGCCACTGTAGGAAAACAACAAAAGCACAGTGAAAGCTGATGGACTTGGATTTGTGGTGGAGGGATGGTCTTGAAGCACACAGGTTTCACACAGCTCTTACCGACAGAACTTGTGATTGTCAAACACATCTAACCATCTCAGCGTTCTACTTGAACGTAATTTCTTTTCCTGTCTAAATCACTGATAATACTGAGTGGTTTACAGAGATGCCAGTTCTTACTGGTGCAGGTCTGAGTGAATTTCACTGCAGCTTAATAGTGGTGTCACTTCCCAAAGTCTGTTTAATCCCCATCACCTTGGTTCCTAGTTCCTGCAGGGCAAATATTCCTATCAAGCAGGGCTGCACGGAGAGTTACTTGTCTTAGTTACCCTTCTCAAGAAATGCTGGTCAGAGCTCAGTGTTGCCACACATTTCCTTTCCATTTGGAGTAGTTCATCTACATGCTTCGTCTCTGTAATCTTGTGTCAACTCACTGTGAATATTTAGAAAGCTACACATTCATAGTACAACAATGCTTTTATTAAATCCAAACCTTATTATACAGAAAACCCTCAGTGTTAAAACAGATTAATTTGAATAGTTTGAGCCATATCATTTTCTTTAAAATTAGCAGATTAAAAAGATTCAGAAACTGCCAAAACATCTGAACACTTCTCAAGACTTGGCAGATCTTTTGTGTCATTTAACCTTAAACAAAAATACTCTCAGTTACCGTGTCCTTCCATTTAACTTCATCCTATGAAAAGGAGTTCTTACCACTAGCAAACATCTTTAAACCACCACCTGAATTTGCTGTTTCCTTGGCATCCCTGTCACACCAATGAATCCCAGGGGCTGTGAGAGTCAGCAGGACTATGAGCTGCCTGGAATTAAACAATAAACCATTTTCTGAATTATCCAATTAATACAACAAAATATTTTTTCTACCAGTGACACACACAACTCAGCGACAACAAAATTCCCAAGACACTAATTTTTTAAAAAAGCTTTCCAGAAAAGTTTTCAGAAGTCATCTCTCAAACTCACCACTGCAGAGTAAAGATATGTTTGGGAATTAGTGTGTACCCAACCAAAAGCTAATATATGTCTTGAACTTCAAAATACACTCTAGTCGTTAGCCTACGTGGTGGCATTTTAGTCACTGAGCAACACCAGCTCCTGTTGCTGTACAAGATGAGTGCCTAACAAAGTGGTATGTAACAAACAGCACTGAAACAAAGGGATATAAATTCCAGAGCTTCATAAAACAACTTCATTATTCACATGTTGTCAGGAAGATACTCAGTTTCAAAGGACATGAAAAAACAGATAGGATGGTGTATTTGAAGGACAACAAGTGCACAGAACAATGCATTACAGTATATTCACACTAACCAGCCCTTTTTTGTTTCCAAAGTGGGCAACTCCTCATTTCCTTAATAAACACAGTTAAACCAGAGAAAGTTTATATTTACAGGATCATTTCAAGAACAAAGCTTTTGTCTTCCTACCATCCCCTCTTGACATTAAAGAGGGCAACTCATCACAAAGTGTCCCTTTTCCTTCCACTGCTGCAACGCTCCTTCTCTGAGATCCATTTGTGCAGCCTGACGAGCAGCACACCAAAAACCAGGGGGGACAGCACAGCCCTCCTGGGAACAAACATACCCACAGCAGATAGCTTCCCTTAGCTCAGAAAAGGGGGCAGCAAGCTTAGTCTCTGCATTCCCACCAGTCCCACCCTCTTCCCAAAACCAAGACTTAACACAAGCACTGACCAAGTTCCACGCCAAAACAGACACCAACCTAATTTCCTATGGCTAGTTGTGTCCATACAGGAGACCTGCAAAAAACGTAGGGGTTTTCTCAGTCACAGCAGAACATTTGAAAAGACACTGCCTCTTGGAACTTCCAAATGGTTTTTAATAGTATTGCTGCTACAAAGAGACAAAGCCCTTGTCAGCTGCCGTTCAGAATTCAGTACCTTTACTCCTCAGGAACCTTTACAGAGATGCACATCCCTCTGTTATGGTGCTCTATTACAAAGACTTCCAACCTCACCAAAAGACCAAACGTCTGCCAAGCTTTGCTGGTTTTCTTCAGAATTTAGTTCTGAACACAACTTCTGTCAGAGGGTGGAGGAGGGGTAGGGAAAAACTTTCTTCCACAAGCTGAGGTATGTTCCTCCAATTTGTCAATAAAGAGCACCCATGAATACCCTGGCAGAGAGATTGCTTCCTTCCCATATATGAACCTCTTAGGTCATTTCAGTTTGCATAATTCTGCATACAGGCTTTTCAGTAATCTTCCATTAGACTTGCACAGAACAAAAATGTATGCCTAACTGGAACCTCCCAACACCCTCCAGCGAGTCACTCACATTTAAAAATGGGAACTGTCAAGGTTTTACATTGTACACGTAATTTTTCCTAACAGCCAGCACCAAAATTTGTGCAGTACTGAACACCTGTAATCTCCAGTTGGGTACTGAGTGTCTCGGGGGATGGCTGCCAGCTCAGATGCTCTGCCCTTCTCCTACAGCTTCTTACTCCAGCAGCTGATTGATTGTGCCTGCTTCACTTGATTTGTTCTTGGTTGCTTTCTTGATTTCTCCTCATCACTCTTCCTGAACAGCCACTCCATGCTTTACTAATCAATCTGTCATTTTTTTACAGTATATGGCATTGGGAGTGAATTGTAAAGAATTTTTTCCAAATTCCCCATCAGTTGTTGTTTTGGCTTGACAAATACACAGAAGATTTTATTTTCATTACCACCCCCCTTCAGACTCCTTCCATTTGTCAGTGCCAGCAGACACCTTTCACTTGAAGAAAATATCAGAACTTGAGCATGGCATTGTTGGATCATCACTGATTCCATCACACCTGGGGCTTCATTTGTTCTCTCCAGAATCTCATTCAGGCTGTACCTGTTGCCCTCTGTCTGTCCCATAAAACAGAGCAAAAGTTCTCATCAGCAGTAAGCCTTAAATTCTAGTTTTTCTGTAATTCAGCTCAAAAAGACAGCTTTTAGACACACCTGGTACCCTCAGAATGGGGTCAGCATGTAGGAGAAATACAGTTTGAAACAGATGCAGTAACAGTCACATTAATACACGGATTTCTTTTAATTGTCCTCATCAGTTGCAATGTGGAAGCATTTCAGCAGCCCAACCTTCCAGAGGATCACTATTACACATGGCTTACTTACAACAAATACATCCAAGAAAAAGAATGCCTATGGATATTTTTTCCTGAACGTAGAGTGTAACAAAACCTTCAAGTAGCAGAGAAGTGTTCCAGCACAACTTTTGCCCCCCAGCAATTTTTGCAGTGTACTGTGTCCTAACAGGAAGAATGCAGGAGCAGCTACAAGGAAATGAACTCACCATTGCCATGATTCAATACCCACATATTAGACACTGACACTTGGTTTCTGTGAAGTGTAACAGCAATCACAAGGTAAATCCACACCTTGTCACTTCCAGCAGCCCAAGCAATGCAACATCTGTGAATTTCAGGGCTTTACAGAGAACCTGAGAGCAGCTGGAATAAAAACATGGTTTGGGCTAGGAGGGATAAAGAGTGTCCCAGGTTAACCACGTGACATACTGTACATTCCCACATCCCACAGCCCTCCAAAATCAACTTGCAAGAAGTCAGGTCATCTTTTTCATTTTTATGCAGCTTTTGTTTTTCTAGATGGACAGGCTTTCTGATGTTGCAAGATATAAATGACCTACTCAAAAGGGAGAAAGAGGTCTATGGGTACTGATGTAATACAGCTCCTCAGCAGGGCCCAAGAGCTCAGCAATCTCTTGACATATTTTCACTTTGAAAGCTATTCCAGATGCTTTTAGCAGTAGACAATAGCATAGCTGCTTTTGACAAGGACATCCAAAAATCTGTGAGCTCCTTCAGATTGTGCTAAAATAAGTGTTACAGCCTTCCCCAGTTTAAAAACAGCTGATTAGCTCCAGGCCTCATTTCATCTGGACTATGAACACAAAGACCATGCTCACCTGCTGCCACAAGGTTACTCTACACACCTCTTCACCCTGGCCAGTATTTGCCTTTAATGATAACAAAAGGGTCAGAAAATTAGTCCTACATCTGCAGAGGCAGAAAGCACTTCAGGTCTCAAAGTTAGATACTCCAAACAAACACAAGCTTCAGCCAAGTAGGATAGCAAGACACAGCAAAAAAAAAAAAAAGAGGAGGAAGAAACCAGCTCAGAAGCCATCCCTATTCCTCCACACCCTTGTGTGAATGAATGGGAACTAGACAAAGAAGAAGGCATTGTTACAGAATTATTTGCAGGGTAGAGAAGTCTGTAAGCAAATAGGATTCACATTTTTGGTCAGCTGTCACTGCAAGTATTTAGACAACTCTCCTGGTGATCATGACTATGCTAAGGCTGCACACGCTAAGGAAATGGGAGCTAATCCAGGCCAGACTGATGTTCCTCAGCCCAAGAAAGCAGGCAGGGCCAAAAGTAAGGGAGGCCCCATCTTCTCCAGTTTCTGGATTCCTAGGAAACAACACAAGTTGCACACTTGCCCTCTGCGTCTGGGTCACCTGCAACACTGTTGTGCCCAGATTTCTCATCTCGTTATGCTCAGTAGGTTTCAGCAGGGCTGACCGCTGGACTATCTGGAAAGTAAGATTCATGCAGAAGATCTACTTCACACACTTAAGGGTCAGTGACTCCACCTGGGGACACCAGTGAAGCCTTAAGAAATTTTGATGGTTTTTGCCCCCGTCCCAATTTTAGGCTATCACTGTTCACAACAACATGGGTTCTAAGTCATGGCATCCTAGAAGTGACTTCAGACAGAGAAAACAGAGTGGTCTATATTTTAAGAGTCCCCCACTTCACTTACCATCACTTTCACTCTTACTTTTTAAGTCTTCCATCCACGTCGGAATAGTTTTCAACGCAACATAATCCCCCAAGTACTCTTTGCGTCTTTCTTCCAGGGTCATCTTCAGCAGACGCTCTGTTCAGGGGAAGGAGAAATAAGAAAAGTTTTGCAAGCTTGCATATGAGCCACGCAGCAACCAATGCAGTGCCCTTGATGAATGCAATGCCACTTGAGAGGCCCAAGCATGAGTGATGCAGCGAGTTACAACGGGAGCTAACCAGGGTGCATCTGCCCGCCTGCACGGTCCTGCCAATCCCACTCTGCAAAGTTCACTCCTCCTCCCCACACTCTGGGCTGTCCAGGCTTCCTCCCCACACCAGCACTCTGCAAAGTTCACTCCTCCTCCCCACACTCTGGGATGTCCAGGCTGCCTCCCCACACCAGCACTCTGCAAAGTTCACTCCTCCTCCCCACACTCTGGGCTGTCCAGGCTGCCTCCCTCATCCTGCTGTGCTGCTCCTTCCTGCCACTTTAATCCCTGTACCGGAGAACAGCAACTTTGGTAGGGAACTGTTGATTTAGAGGGAGCTTTCAGGGATGCAAGTCTGTTCTGTAGGTTCTGCACTGGTAAACCAGAACTGAAAACACAGAAGTTCAAGTAAAGGCAGGGAGCATGGTGGGAAATTAATAAAATGCTAGTACATAACAAAAGAGATCAGAGCTGGAGCAAACGTTCTGTCAGTTGCTAGGTGTCTGGGGTGGTAAAAAAGGGGAGTTTTGTTTTAGAGATTTTCATCTGAACATCAGTAGGACCCACCTGGTTACCACACTAATATACATATAGACAGTTGTTTTTGTTTTCTCCTGAGAACGTCACCCCCTCTTTTTTCAGATGTTTAGTGAAAAGCAAAGCCTCAAACATGGCACAAGTATGACAGCTACTGCCAACTTCACTCTTCTTCAGACCCTGCTATAAATGGACTCTTACAGTTCAAAAAATCAGCCATCCCAATGACCCAAAACTGCAAGCAACCACAGCACTTCAGCTCATTTTTGCAGTCACATCCTCTTTTCCCTCGCTACCACATCAGTGCTTAGTATTGGCTCAGCACAAGATGAAGAGCTTTGTCCCTCCCAAAACAAGAGGGGAAAAGAAAAAGAACAGTAGAAACATCACGACATTTCTCTACTCAAATTCCTGGGTTTGTTTTTACCAGTAGCACTGTGCTACTTTAACCACACTAACAGTTTTTCTGGACATGTTAATCAGTAATAAATTCTCTTCAATGACTGAAGAATTTTTAGGGGTGTAGGGAAAGGCTAGACCTATGTTATTTGCATTTTACATAAAGGACTAGGCAGACATAAAAAGAACATTTTCATCTCAAGTTGAAGAAGCAGCAAAAGATGAACACAGAAACTGCTACTGAGACCAAACCTTAAAAAAAAAAAAGAAAAAACAAAACAAGAAAGAAAATCACTGAGGTCTGGTTTGGGGTTCTTTTGTTTGTGTTTTTTCAAAAAAAAGTTTCCCAATTATGTAGGATGCAGTTGGCACAGTCTAGTAAGGCAAGTTTTGAGTGCAGCCTCCCTTAACAAAACAAGTTTATTTTGGTGTTTTTTGACAGTATTACCAATTTCTTCAGTTGACAAAAACGTTTCTCTCTCCTTATTCAGCCTGGTGTCTCAGAGGGATATTTACCTGCCAGGTGGAAGTGACTGACAAGGGTCACCATTCTGCACAGCAGCTCTGTGCCCAAGCTCCAGGCACACGAAACTCCAGGCATCTGACATGCACACTGGAAATCCTGCAGGTGGGCAGACCTGAGAGAGAGTGTCAGTCTCGAGGGACTGACAAGCACAGCAAGCCCAGGTGCCTTTTGCTGAAGAGGTGACAGAGCCATTCCCCTGCCTTCAAAACACAAGCTCTTCTTCACAGGAAGGTTTTACAGAAGTTTGCTCTTGTGAGTCAGCAGCAAGAACTTGAATTGAGTCTTAATTATACACAAACCTCCCAGAGGATGCTCCCAACAGCCTTCACTGCAAGGAGAGTTTTCTGCCTGTGGCAGAAACTTGGGAAGTTTGCAGGCAGCCCAGTCCTGTGTCTAAGGCTCTAGAATCACCTCCACTCCTCTCCTGCTCCGCTTCAGCTGTCCTCAAGGAAGGTCTCTCCTGGGAGGACGTGGACCAACCCTTAATTACCAAGAAAGTAATTAAGAAAAGCCAGCATATTGTCAGTGGGTTTGAACTCAATATTTAGCAATCAGTGCTTTTTTCCTTTTTAAGAAGTGCTTCAGAAAAGAAAAGGCTGAGAACAACTGCACTCAGAGCTTCATGGGAAGAACAGAGCCAGTGAGCACAGCCAGCTTTGCAGGGGTTCAGGGGGGCTTGTGGAAGGTGAAGGCAGACCTGACAGCATTTGATTTCCAAAGTACTGACTGGGTAAGAAGGAAGGAAGCTGGGCTTCTGTAGTTTTCCTCTCTAGCAAACAAGGTACTCGATAAGAACAGTCTCACAGGGCTAAAAACTGAAGGGCAATGGCAGCAATGACGAGAAAAGCTTTTTCTGCCCTCCTCACTCAGAGAAATCAGGGCCAACACCATCAGCGTGGTGCTGGAACAGTTACTGGAGCAGAAGACTGGCAAATGCTCTTCGTTCTCACTGGGCAAAAGGACAGGGAGTTGTGGCCAGCTAGCACTCAAAACTGCCTCCTGGATGGCAAAACGTCAGCAGCACCGATGTGCATTCAGTGACATCACCATGCTGGTGGAGACCACCACCCTCACAGCAGACTGAGACACCTTGAGCGTGTCAGCAGCTCCAGCTTCCAGACCCTCTGCTCTGCCCTCCTTACTAATGGCTTGGGCTCACCTGCCAGGCTATGCATTCACAGTCAGTAACAGAGCTGAAAGAGACAAGGAGGAGTAGTAAGAACATTCACTAGTACCTACCACTAACTTTTCCCCATTTGCCCCTTGCATACTTTGAAGGTAAAACATACAGCATTTAAGGGAAAAGTCAGTTATAGCTGGTCACACATAAACAATGCTTGAGACAATTTAACTGTACCTTCTTGACTGAAAACACAAACTTCTGTCAGGTAGAAATGTGTTGCCTCACCTTTCCTACAGAAACATGGATTGTAAGATGGTTCAAAAGAAAAAGACTCACTTCATTTGAGAGGAGTTTGACAGGAACAACTAACCTACAGAAAAAAAAGTACATTTGTGTTTTAACAATTTTTCCTTAGAAACACACACTTGAATCCTGTTCATTGAACTGGTCTTCTGCCTTCTCAACTTGAAACGTGCATCACATGGTTAATGGGAGAAAAATAAGAGAACTTTAAATATGACCCTCTGATCTGTTTTTCTTCCTCTCCTCATCTATTACTACATTATTGGGAACACACCGGGCAAGAAGCTTTCCTTCTCACAGATGTGAATGGTGCACTTCCACTCTGTGATTTTTTTTTTCTTTTTTTTGCTCTCCTCGGTATCAATATAAAGTACCTAAAAAACAATGCATCAAATGCTTGGCCCACAGCTCTCATGCTCTGGAGTTTGGCTCAGGGGGTTTATAAACTGAGAATACACAGGTGGGGGTCCTTAAAACATCTATAAAAATACATAAATAGTTCAGAAAATGGGACGTAGGGGTGCTCTGAGACTCCCATACCCCAAACATTTCACCCCGGCCGAACGACACAAGAATCTGAAGCGATCACACCAATGATCCCAATGAACCCTGTTTCCCCGAGGAAAACAAACGCGCTGAAAGGAGAGGAAGCACGTTTTGAGAGCATGTGCCCAACTTTCCGGCCTGAAACACTCCCACAAGGTGACTCGGGGGCGGGCAGCCCTCCGGAGAGGGGTTGTTTACCGCCCTCCCTCCGCCCCGGGGCTGCACTCCTCGCGGATCCGCCGGGCTGTGGCGGGCACGCCGCCGCTCCCCGGGCTGCCAGCAAGGCTGGTCCAGCCGGGAGCCCGCAGGGCAAAGACGGCGAGCGCCGAGCTCCCCTTCCCCACGCCGTCCCCTCAGCCGCGGCCGGCGGGAAGCGCTGCCGGACACCCCGCGGCGAGGCGGCGGCTCTGGGGGCACCGGGACCACCCCCGTTCCCTCGCTCCCTCCCGCCTCTACGTGCGGGAGAAGCGGGCCCCGACACCGGGAAGGGCGAGAATACCTTTCTCCTCCCGCCACAGCTTTTTCTTCTTGTTGCCGGAGTACA
>VYXF01003477.1:0-15010 GCA_013397295.1 Polioptila caerulea | reverse complement strand
CGGCCCTGTCCCGTCCCGCCCCGCCGCCGCCCCCGCCCGCCTCCTCCGCCCCTCTGCTTCCGGGTTGCGGCGGTACCGGGCTGTGCCCGGGGCGGCGCGGCTGTTGCCGAGCGACAGCGCCGGGGCCCGGGCCCGAGCCTGGCCCGGTTCGCCAGCGCCTCCCGCTGCAGCGTCCGGGCTGCGGGAAGCTGCCCCGGCCGGTTTCAAAGCGGGAGCTGCAGGTGCCGGGCTGAGGTTTCCGGGAGCGGGGCTCCGCTGGTGCAGGGTCTGGAGCACGAGTCCTACGAGGAGCGGCTGAGGGAGGGAAAGGAAGCCCAGAGGTGGCCTTGTCACTCCCTGGAATTCCCGGAGAGGAGGCTGCAGCCGTGTGGTCCCGTGTAACCAGTGTCAGGACAAGAGGACACAGCCTTCAGCTGGGCCAGGGAGGACAGTAGGAGGAATTTCTTTGCACCAAGGGTGATTAGACATTGGAATGGGCTTCCCAGAGAGGTGATGCTGTTACCATCGCTGGAGGTGTTCCGGAAAAGACTGGACGTGCCACTCGGTGCCATATCGTAGTTGACAATCTGGTGTTCACTCAAAGGTTGATCTCGAAGGTCTTTTCCAACCGAATTGGTTTTGAGATTCCTTGACTCCTGGGTTCCCTACACCACAGCCCCAGCCCCTGCTCCCACCGATTGGAAAATCACCACTGGCTGCAGCAGAGGCCAAGGTTCACCTGGGTCCAAAGGTCAAGGGAGGCACCCGGGTCCCTGCACCACTCAGCCTTCTCTGTACCAAGAGTAATGTTCTCCTTCACACCAACTCCCATGGCTAAATAAATAAATACAAAAGCTTCCCTGCAGCTGTACAGATGCTCTTATCTTCACTTGTGCCCCCATGGAGGAAAGGCCCCTTCCCCATGCAAGCAAACAGATTTATCTCTGGAGCACTGCAGGTGCTTGGCTAGAGAAGGAGTGATGTGACCAAGGACATGTCACAGCCTCACTGTGCTTATTACCTGACACAGCTTCACCAAGACAGAACAGTTCACAGGGGTACAGAGGCGTCTGATTGAAGTCAAACACAGGGTCTACATCTGTTCCTATGGAAAATGGAATTCCAGCTAGACCATACAGAGAAGGTCTTGTGTGCAGCCCCTGGTCAAGGACTGGCTTTTCTCTGGGGATAGCACCCTGTGCTTCACATGTATCAAAGAAAGGTGAGGTACAACTTAGCAACATTTCAGTGGCAACATTTCACTTCTTTTCTCCCGGTCTGTGCTAAACACAAACATTAGCATTTCTACTATAACCATTTATCTTGGTACAGTTCCCTACAGTGAAATCGTTAATCTTAGCCCACTCAGTGGTGCAGGGAAGAACCCAGCTTACCTTCTAATGCATCAGACTGACTCCTCTTTACACAGCACATTTGAACATTCACGTTAGACCACCTCCTGGAGGGTTGCTGTTATCTTTACCTGACGTCTTCGCTTTGCCCAGGTGATGTGCCTTGGTAGCCCAAGCACCATTTTCTCATCTAGATGCTAAAAATGAGAGAGAAACCAACAGGTAAATTTTTCTTTTCTTCTTTTTACATCCATTATGTGGAACAAATATTTGAACGCATATCCTAGATCATTGAATATTTACCAAGCTACTGAATATTCTAGTGTCCTGTGGGATCTGTTCCACATTTTATAAATCAATGTTTATTGGACCAGAAGGGGAGAAAGAGAAAACTTATCTCTCTTCCTGTAGAGGCCATCTGCATGCATTCTGCAGTTTCATTTGTAAAAGTAGCTACAATAGCCATAATTCTGGAAAATATCTACAGCAAGTATGTACATATATAAAAAAGGGGGAAAAAAAATAAAGCCTGATGTTTATAACAGCACCAAAATAAAAGACAAGATAAAATACAGGAATAAAACTGGTCTTCAACTTAAAAATAGAAGTGCCCAAATATTACAATTCCAGTGAGAAATTCTTACCAGATTTTACATTTTTTTGTTCAGGTGCTTCAGTTGATCCCACTGAAGAAATAAGAAATTGTCCTGCTGACTGATACGAGCACGGCATGTCTTCTTACACTTGTTGATTCTGGAGGCCTGAAGGCAGAGCAGCAATCAGCATCATCATACAATATGGGAAAACTGACCTAAAAAGTAGCATTTCAGTATTTGGATGAAAACCAATCATGCTGCAAACTGGGAGGTTATTTTGTGAGGACACTGGTAGTGAGCTGTGTACACCAAGGGCTAAAGCAATGCTCAGAAGGGCTTAAAAATGTTCTGTTGAAAAAAAAAAAAAGGGCATGAAAATGGCACCAACAGAAAATTGGTGTTGGTCTAATGATCTTTGTGTATTCAGTCCATCCAAGGCCTAGTGAACTGGGTTCAGAATGGTGACATTCTGGGAAAACTGGGCAATGTCCAAAATTAGTATTTAAGAGATATATAGCCTAGGCAGAATACTAATAGCTGCAAAATGAACATTTAACATATGGATAAAGTAATGACTGGTTAGAGAGTTCCCATTAGAGATATAATAGGAAATGTAAATTAATATGAGAGTGCATACTATGCTATAGAAGGGAATAAATGTACCAAAGGAGAGCTGGAGCCTCGATCCAAAACTGCAGGATCATCCAACCGCACCGGCATTAAGACCCCTACGTGCAGCATTTCCACTGCCACCAACCATCCTGACCGAAACACAGGCAGTGGCACAGCAGATCCTGTGCAGAGCAAAGCTGAGCAGATCCAGGGCCCTGCAGGAGGCACTTTGGGAGCACCGGAGGAGCAGCACTGCCTCCGTGGGGGTCACCTGTGGTGTGGGAGCTGTGGCACGCCAGGAGTGTGGTAACCCACTTAGCTGGGATAAATCAAAATTGGCCCAAATTCTTTGCACCAAGGAGTGGGCCTGGACCCTGGGAAGCAGGGGGCTGAAACCTTAGACTTCGAAGGTCAAGCCCCTGCCCTACGCGGCACAACTGGACACCTATCCCAGGTAAACCCCACATCTGGCCAGGTTAGCCATGCCCATGGTCTTTGGACACCCAGTGCCTCTGGAAGCAGCTCCAGGCCATGCAGCCTGGATGCTGCCTGGAAAGCACATGGTCACTGAAATGGATTAAGGAACATCTCTGGGCCACATCCATCGTTCCTGTCCCATCTTTGAGCCATGCTCCCCAGCCCAATTGGGTCTGATGTAGCAGGGGAAAACCCCTCCCGGACTGCTACGCAGGAGGGAGGGGGCCTGAGATGCAGATTTTAAAGAAAGGATCAAAACATCAGTTGCTGGAGAAATAGAGAGGGTGGGAATGGGAGTTGGCTGTTCCAAGTCTTGATAGTCTTAAAAGTGTTTGAAAAATTCTGTGTCAAAGAGGGAAGGGCAAAGTAGTGCCACCTTCACTGCTGTTTTTACACTATTCATTTTTTCCTTGAATACAGTGAAAAAGGTAAATATGAAATTAAGATCTCCTGCAAGTTCTTAAATAATTCAAATTTTCATAATCTAAACATCAATTTTATTGATAAAAATCTAAAATGTAGGTCTATATTCAGATTACTCCCTCAATTTCTACCTCATTAAAGAAGAAAGCAGGAGAACATCATGGACAGTTTCACATGTTAAGAAAAAATCTGATCGTCATATATGTGAAAGTGCCTTTTTTAAACATGTAATATCTGTAACTATTAAACAAAATTGATTTATTACTCCAATAGCAGAGCAATATAATAATCCAAAATGTGTTTATAAATTATTTATAGTTAATAAAAAACTATTTCAGCCATCATTATTCTTCTCAAACTTTGCCTGTGTAGCCAACTGCACTATGCACGGCCCTGCTGATTTTGATAAACCCTGCACCACGCACGTTTCCACTGCTGGAAATTCAAGTGCACACTTACAGCCCCTGCACATTAACCATGAAGTCTCTCCTGTCCATTCCTATCACATGCTGGAAGTGTTCCAAGTCCTTTTCCCAAGGCTCCCACAATATCGCTGCTAAGATGTCCCCTTTCATCAGCACATCCACTCTGAGATACACTAACATGCATTGAAAACATAAAATGCACATCATCCATCTTTCATGTGACAGCTGCAGCCCACCTACTGAACTTTCAAGCTCCTGGCACACGTGGGTCAAGGTTCTGTTAATAAAATGATGCTGAGTGACAGAAGAGTGGGAGTTAACTGCCTGCAAGCATTGGATAAACTGTTACCTGCAATTTCTCTGGTTTGTTGCCTTGGGCAAAGGTGCTAAAGAGGAAACAAGTAACTACAAGCCCCATTTGTGCAAGGGGGTGAGTGGAGATGAAGATGAAAGGAAATATCCTCCTGTTACTCACAGCTTGGTGATTTTCATCCACTTTGTCAGGGAACTCTCTTTTGGTCCATCGAATATTGCGAGAGCTAAACTATTCAAAGAAAGAGAAGGCAAATGTTTCTGTACTTGTGATAGGTCTGCTGATATGATTGCATGATTCTGTTGTTTCATAAGTAATCAAATGCTCAGTGTTTCAGTTTAACCACTAAGGTTATGGTTGCATCTAGATACCATCATTTTTGATAGTAAATAAGTAATATATTAAGCACATAAATAATTTGAGACAATTATTCAAATAATCTCATATATACACATAATTAACATATATATGCTATTGTATTAACTATATGTCTTGTATATACTATAGGTAATAATATACATATATATATACACTTTAAAAATATTTTGATATACACGTGTCTCATTTTTGATTGTAGCAGCATTACAAACTTTTAGAAGAGAATTCTGCAGATCCTTTGAAGTCAGACCTATTTTAAATCAGCTATTTTGGAAAACGTTCCAATATAGTAGGATTTTGACACAGTTCAGCCTGGTGATGTAAATGAGTGGAGCATTTCCCCAATTAATTACAGTTCCAAAATACCAGGTGTGACCATGTACACCACTGATACATGTTATTTGTAATTGCTGCGTGTTGTTACCATGTTGTACCTGAGTTCTGCTGTTGACTACAGCCATAGGCAAAGGAGGCAAGGGAGAAAGGCAAAAGAGAAAGAGCTTTTCAGAGTTTCCACAATAACCCCACAGACCTGATTTTTTATGTGCAGCACAAGACCCAGGGAAAAAAAGGCAGGAATGTTCAACCTAGGCTCCTCTCCAGGATCAGCATCAGATGGAAGAGATAAAAATACAAGCTGAAAAATTCTGCAGTTGATCCAGACTGAAACTGTCTTCTGCTCCTGGAACTATTCCTGGCTCAGAGAGGAAAAGAGGAAGAAAAGAGAACTGTCCCAACTTGGAGATGACTCAGTGCAGAGTGGAATGCCACACTGGCTCCCTGGGAGTTGGCCACAGCTCAGGTGTTTGTAGGTGTGATGGTTGCACAAACCTTTTCAGGCCTCTGCCAGTGACCACTGGAAACAGAAGTAACTTTTAATCTCGTTCTGTATCTGAATGAACTAAGTTGTATTCCACAAGGTACTTGATAGAGAAGAAAACTTTTAAGTAGGAAATTACTCTTCCGTATGCTGCCTGAAAAAGCAGAATCCCTGTTCAGCCTACAATGCCCTCAGTAAAAAATAAAGATTGAAAGCGCAAACAGAATGAAATTCAATGTGACCTCAATAGAGAATAACAGAGTTAAAAAAAAAAAAAAGAAAGAATAAAAGAAAGCAGGGTTTAACCATGTGCTCGAACATCAAGTGCATAAAAGCAATTCCACTGACCTTACCAGCCCCACTGACGTAGTCTGTGACTGCTGGGAGCTTGACCTCAGCAGGCTGTGTACAACCTTCTTATCATCGAGGGAGTCACATCACCAAGGGTCTCTGCAAGGACAGAACACAATTAAATGGCATCACATCTAGCAGAGGAAAGCATAACGTTAATCTGCAGGAGTAGTAAAAATATTCCCTGGTTATAAAAGCTTCTCTTCTTTCCTGAAAAACAACATCCTGGCATTAGAAACATTCAGGCCAGGTGACTGTAGAAGAGGCAAACATGCTTTTTCTTGTTTTGGTTCTTCCCTCTCCCTCTGCTTGGATTTTCATTTTATGACTGCAAAGGGCAGAAGGTGAGTGATTTATTCCAACATGCTGTGCCAGTATAGAGCTGAACTGGGACTGGCTGGGCTGGGAAGTAATTGGATGCTAAAACCAATACAAGATGGGAGTACCTTTAAAAGTCATCTAACGTGCTGGTTGTTAAATTAGGCTGAAATCACATTATTAAAGAGAGCTTTCAAGTGTCAGAAATGAGACAATGTTATACATTCTCCACTGAGGAAGTCTAGAACTCACCAGAGGGGACATCACTCTCATTATTCTGCTATTTCATCTGTTTTGTCTTTTATAGCAACTTTGTTGCTAGAGAGAAAAAAAAGCAAAAAAAAAAAAAAAAAAGCAAGAAAAAAAAGCTAAGAAGGGGTTGAGAGTTGCAAGGATGGGCAGATAAATGATGTAATAATTGGAAAAATAACTCAATTTTAAAATTAGGTACAGTGTAAAGCTGGTACAAAACAATTGATTAAAAGTGAGGCTATTTTGAATGCAGATGTTATACATCTTACTATTTTTGTTTCAACAGATAACATGCATCATCAAAATCAGTTTAATTATACCACTACAAATATATGTTTATTTCATATATAACCAGAAATAACTGAATCAATTTTTCAAGTCTGCTTTTCCATCTCTGTCCTTGGCTTGGTTATTTTGTTTGGTTTAGCTTTGTTCCCTCCAAGTGATGCCATCTATTCTGTCCTTGGCTTGGTTATTTTGTTTGGTTTAGCTTTGTTCCCTCCAAGTGATGCCACCTATTCGTGCCTTGCTATTCTCACCATTTCTGATGGATTTCCTAGTAAAATCCACCCATTCCTACACACCTTTTGGTGCACAGACCAGAAGCAAATCTCAAGGCACATTTGGACTGTGAGAGTACAGGTGCTGGTGAACATTTGTGAGATTCTGGGTGGGATACAAACAGAATCCCAGCGTGTACAAAATGAAGGAGTCACTGTGGCTGGAAGGCCCACAGGAGATCTTGGTGCCAAGCAAGGTTGTACCAGGGTGCTCAGAGGTTTGAGAGGTCAGGTGCTGAGCACCTCCCAGGGCAGTGGATTCACAGCCTCTCCTGTCCCAGCCTTAGCTGGGTTTGCTGTAGTTCACCACCACCCTTTCTGCGTTTTGGTCTAGAATCCAGCTTTAAAGGAGTAGTCCCAGGAATTTCAGTTCCATTCAGTGGTGTACCACAGTTCACAGGGCTGGGGGAGCAAATCCCCACACTCTGTACCTTTGTGGCACTGCAGTGATGCTGCTGGAGCCTCAGACCTCTGCTGGAGAGCGTGGCTTTGAGGCAAAGAACTGTGTCTTTGTACTGGACAGAGTCCAGTGCAAAAGGAAGGGCTGGGGTGGAGAGGGTCTGCTGAAGCAATGGCATGGTCCCTGTCCAGGTAATTGGTCTTTCTAATTTTACTTTACTCTTTTGTCTTCTCTTGCATTTTGTTTGCTTCACCTAACATTTTGTGCTGTTTATTGCTCATCTTTCTATTACTAGCACAGTGTATTTTTATCCCCTGTAAATGCAACACATGCTCCTGCTCCTTTTCTTGCAATGCTTCCAGCACTGCATGAGCATATCTACATTTGCCTTTTCTTTTTTTTCCCATCTTAATGCAATATACACCATATCTACTTCACTACTTTCCTCTCAATTAAATTGTTCTAAATTATTTGATTGGTACGAAGGGAGAACAGAAATGTCATAAAAATAATTGCTTTACCTGTAATCACTTGGGTATCATAACAGTTTGTGTGTATTGTATTCAGTGTAATTGTGTTATTTTACTTGGCAAATATCCGTTCAAAATTTGGGAGTCCAGGTTTTAAAGGAGATAAAATTAAACATAATTTTATATTACATATGATATTACTGAGCCTGAATGGCATTAATTAAAATGTCCTCCCCCTAAGTGGAATTTATTGCTTTGTAAATAGCATTTACTGTATCAGTGACATACTACGAGATATACAAGAAAAGTAGATTTACATCACAATTCCTACAAGATGCTTTAATTCTTTTTCATTTTTAATAGTCCTCATCACCATTAACTATTTTGTGCCTTGTTACAGCAGTTTTTGTTGCTAGCATGTGAGTAGCTTTTTCCTAATGTGCCCAATTCTGTGCATCTCTTTTTACCAGTCCACAAGTATTTCATGGCCTGTAGGAGGCAGGTTTGCTTCTATTCCCCCACAAGCTGGCAAGCTTGGCAGAGGCCCTGGTATCCTCCTGGTTGCTAATCCATCTGTACTTATGGACAAGAAGCAGTCCAGTTAAGGCTGATATATAGCAAAATCTCCAAATAATCCATTCCAGGGAAAAGGAACACTTTCTGGTTGCTCATGCATAGCTAGCTGGCTAAAACACCACTTAAATTATGGTTATTTATGTAGGTGGCTACAGCTTGGGGCTACTAGGCTGCCTTTTGTTATAAGCTGGAGAATCAATTTACTCTTTCTTTTCTTCTTTTAGCAATCCCTTCCTGAAAGCTCTTTCCAGAAGTGGCCTGTAGTGTTCTCATTAGAATTTCATCTCTTATGTTTTAATAACTATCCTACTGGATTATTAAGGTGTTAGAATTATCTAAAAAAAAAATATATATATATATATAATTAGTTTGCAAATTAAGACTATTTGTCTCAAATTCATTCTGTTTGGATAGAAACAGAACAGTTTTATGACAAAATGAACCCTCTTACCAATAACTTGCTTATTTTCAGAAGCAGAAAAGATTTTTTAAAACCACAGAGAAATAATGTTTCAAAACAAGTAAATGCATTTCAAAGCATATTTGTATAATTTATCAGGTTTAGTCCCTCCAACACAGTCACAAAGTGTGTTGCACATTACTTCTGTTAATACATTTGAAAAACTGTCTGAAGTAGCAGCCCCCAGTGTTGCCAGCACCAGAAGTGCATCCCCAGTTATTTGAAGGTAGCCTGGGCAGGCAGCAGTGCCACCCACTCACTGCCAGTGGAGCCTTGAGAAGTGCAGAGTTTAGTACCCACGTGGGGAGCAGCTCTCAGGAGGCTCAGGGCAGGCTGTGGAGCTATCTGGGCTGACCCAAAGCAGTGCTCTGGAGGCCAGCAGGGGCTGAGAACCTGCTGGGTACCGTGCTAATGAGGTTGGCCAAGGCTGGAAAAAACTGGCATGAAGCATTCACATCGCTGAGGAGCAGCAGGAAGGGAGGGTCAGCCACTGAGTGTACCCTGAGTGCCCAGGAGGTGAGACCACAGCACCAGGGACATCTGTGGGAATGACTTGCAGAGCCTGCCAGGTCTGAGAGATCACAGAGCAATGACAACAACAATTCCAGTTACCCCCAGGGAGCACTGCAGGGCCTCGCTGAGCCCTCACTCAGAGGGTTTGGACTCTGAGATGACACTGCAGGGCACAGCAGGCAGGAACAAGAGAGATCAGATGATGTCCCAGAGACACTCACAGCTCTGATGAACGGCCACGCTGAGCCACAAGCTAAACAAGACTCTGGAGGACAGCTTCCACTGAGAAGAAGGTGCTCAAGTCCATGCACTTCACCTTCACAATTTGGCTGCCCAGGCCTGGCCACCAGAGATGTCGAGACCTCGTCCCCAGTCCCAAATGCCTCGTCCCCAGAAGCTGCTGGAGATGTCAGGTCTGCCCTTCACACAGCTCACAAGTCCAGCAGCCATGCCCGGTGCTCAGGGGCAGCAGCACCATCACTGGGATACACTGCCTGGCATTTGTCCCCAGGACCCAGAAATTAACTCACTAAACAGCTGCCACCTCACAGGAACTGCTCTCCCTTCCCCAACCACACATCTTACTACAGATGGACTTATTGGTAATTAGCTGAGCCACAAGCACCTCTCATTATCTGTCCCTCTCTCTGGTAGCTGGTCACCACTACAGAACTGGGCAGTGGAATACATTTGAGCTCAGAAATGGGTAGAGCTAATGAGAGCTCATTTTGTCAGTCCTGAGTCTCAAAGACTGTTTCTTACCGTAAGTGTTCTCTCAAGTGAGAGCTGAAAATTGCAATTTTCAACCAAGTCTTACAATGTGCTGTAGTTACTGTGGTGAAAAATATTGTTATTATTGGAAAAATGAAATAGCATGAAGCTGCTGTTATATATAGCAGCATATACTATCAATGTCTCATATCTTGCTGCTGATAAAGCAGGAATCTGAAAAGTCCCTCCAAGACTGATGAATCAGTCCAGGCTCCTAAACTAGGAATGAGGTGAAAATGGAAATTCACCACATGCAGCTGGAGCTGCCCCACAATATTTGAATACAATCACATTTTGTGAAGTGGTCATTAATTTTGGTTCTGCTCATTTTCAGTATCCAAATCAATACCTCATAGATGTGATTTGTGAAGAGCACACTTATTAAATGAGTCCAATTTCCAGTGCTAAGCAAGAGCTGAGATGTATGTTAGAAATGCTTATTAAATATTTGTTTCCAGATGCAATTATTTTAGTAGTAGGATTTTGAAATAAAATCTTATTTTGTGCCTAAATCCAGTTGCATTTGAACATTTTTATTGGAAATAAGCTATACTGGAGACAGTCTTGTCTGTGAACAAGAGAATCACAGGCTGCTCTCCTTAAGCTTGTTATTGTTAATTTTTTTCTGCTGGAGACTTGCACATATTTTAGGGTAAATTTACTTTGTGTTGATGCTTTTCATGAGGGGTAATAAACAGCTTTATCAATATACAATCCATCTGAAACCAGTGTATTAAATAATTGAGTTAGTTCTTTGAGCCCCGCTTCAGTTGCATTTGAAAACAAGGTTGACTTTTCTGGATTGGTAAATGGCACTGTCAACAATAAGAAAAATGCTATGTTCATCCTGCAGCACTTCTGTGGTTTGTGAAATATTAAAAATTTTCTGTTTACAGCATATGTACTCCAGTTTTTTTTTCAAATGTTATTATTTTAGACTGCCTCTGTAAGGCAGCAAAACAGTTTTCGTGATGATTTCTGGATTTGACACTCATCTTAATTGCTGATAATTCCCCCTATTTAACATGACTTTAAAAATTAAGTAACATGAAACATTGCCAAAAAACATTATTTAACTGTAACAGATGTACATCCACAAAAAACTCACTTGGAATATGACTTCTCAGACCTTAATAATAAATTGCCCCTTCTGGCAATCTAATTGGACAATTTAGCAAATTTCCTATACAAGGGAAATCAACTACTCCTGTAAAAAAATACAAAAAACCCCCAAAGATAAATTAGTATTTCATATCATAGACTCAAGTCTGCAAAACTTCAGCCTCATCATGTTGCTCTAGTTGTACAAAATGGGGTAGGAATAGCCTGAGGGAAGAATTCAAAAGTAATGAGGGTAGTTCAAGTGGAGCTGACAGAAGAAGTCTCTGTCAGTCCCCCAACACTAAGCCACACACCCAGGTACAGCAGGTAATATTCACCTTAAGCAAGCACAAGATCAGCAACAATTTCTATTTCTGTTTGTCTGGGTAAACACACAAGCTAAGACAGTGTTAGCAGGTGGAGAGCACAACCTTTGGGAGAAGGTAAAACAGCAGATGACCAGTGTATGACCACGTGTGCCTCAGCAGAGCTCAGCAGTAAATGTGCACAATTCTCCCCTTGCTGTAATAACTGCATCTGCCTAGTTTTAAACTAGTTTGTGTATGAAAGATGGAATAACAGAATGATTTTAGTTCACCCTGGCCATATGATGGCAACACACCTGCCAGACCTACAGTGGCACCAGGAAAACTAAGTGAGACACTGCCAAAGGGACATAACACTTGTACTAATAAATTCTTTACATCTTTCCATCTTTACTGGTCACAGCCAGTATTTCAGCTTTAGGTTGGTTTATTGCCAAGAGCAAATTTGGTTTTGATAGACTTACACAATCTATGGAAAAGGTGATCTAGAATGGTTACATGTTTCAAACGTGAAAAATATTCCAGGGAAAATAGAAAAGCTGCTGCACTTGAACTTCTTCATGCAAATAAAGACTTACCTGAATATAAATGATGTGCAGTTTTGAACAAGGCTGCCAAGCTGAAAAAAAACAAAGCATATTAATATCATGATCCCAAGATGAGCTAGTTTGATCTTAGTTTGATAGAGATGATTTAAATCCTAGATTAAGGAGGTCATCACAGTGCAAGTCATGGATAGAGGGAAATGAAAAACCAGAAAATAGAAATCCCAGCCATAGTTATTGAGTGAAAAATCAATTTAAACCCACTGGAAAAAAAGTTCTAAATTAGAAACACTAGTGAATTTTATTTTTATTAGTCCTCCACTCACCTTCCAGCATAGGCACAACAAATCTGATAATTAAGTGCTTTTGTTAACCCAGCTGACTTTGCTTGATGAATCAATCCTTGCCAAAATACTCATTCACTGCTATAACTCTGCCAGCAGACTTTTTCATGTGTATTATCCAGCCTCATACAAGGTCTGCCTCTGCCTTCCTCTCCATCCTTAACTGGCCATCACTCTCTTTAAGCACTTTGACATCACCCTATCTAAATTAAATACTGCAGTGATGCAGCAATGACAGCCACAGGTTTACAACGTTTGAACTTTTTTGTATGCTACTTTAATATAAGNTATTATCCAGCCTCATACAAGGTCTGCCTCTGCCTTCCTCTCCATCCTTAACTGGCCATCACCCTCTTAGACATCACCCTATTTAAATTAAATACTGCAGTGATGCAGCAATGACAGCCACAAGTTTACAACGTTTGAACTTTTTTGAATGCTACTTTAATATAAGTAAACTGTATAAAACCATCCAAACTGATGGCAGAATTTTGTTGGATTCTCCTGAGATATTCCTGCACCTGAGCTGATTAGAGAGAAGCCTGAAAAGGTTCTCAGTCCCAAAGGGCAGGTGCTGTAGGCAAAACCTTCAATGATGATTGAATAACATCTGTGGTCACAAATGCCATTTCAGAAATGATGTCAAGTTCCAGCTGAAAAGTAACACTCTGCAAGAGAAAACTAAACTGGGAACTACCAGAACACCAGACACTGTGCTCCAGATTCTGAAATAATATTAATGGGAATGCTAAAATTTTATTTCTTCAAAGACTTACCAGATTCTCCCCTTATAGTAAAGTTGATTTATTAGAGTTTTCTTCAGGAAGAAAAAGTAGATCAAGGATAGCTCCAAACAGGAAGGATCAGTGAGGGGCATTAACAAGATTTATACCAGTAGCCATGGAGAGTATTTTGATGGGTGGAGAGGGGTGGGAAATCGTGTGTGTGTTTTGTTGGAGTTTGTTTGTTTTCTTAGGAAAAATCAGGATTTGGGTTCTTATTCTTAAAAACAGCTTTGGAAGGATAAAAATGGAGGCTCCTTCTTATGGGTCAAACTCCAGCAATAATAAGACAAGGCTGCAGCTGCATTCACTGGATCTGTATATATCCCCAGGCTAGGCTGACTTACAGGGAATGAAACCTGGCAAGGCCTTTCAGATGTGGGTAAATTAGGTCAGGCTAATGTGAAACACAATTGGGCAAACACTCAGAAAAAAAAAAATGTCCCAGTGATTGTGATGCCTATGGCACAGTAAATGAAACAATAGTTTTTTGAGAATTCCAGTGAACTTTTCTTTTCAGTGAACTTCTAGCTCAGTTATTGTGTCAGATACCATACCTGGAAAGGGTCTAGCAGATTTACTTACTTATTGAGACAAGTGTTCTGGTTCCAGGTTTGTAAGTTCTAGAAACACGTTGGCTTGAGTGAAATCTCTGTGGTGCACATGTAAGCAAACACACTGTGTCTGGGAAAACAGCAGCCCCCTTCAATGAAAGCAGTCTAAGAAAAAATAAAACAAAAGAGAGAAGCACAGGTGTAAAATTATGAATAGTAACAAATGGAAGGTGTTTACTACACGACTATGTCTTCTTTTACTTTTTGTTTTCTGCAAAATCTGATAAATATTAAATATCGTTAAATATGGGATTGCATTGATAACACTGGAGTTCTGATATCTGTTATTATTAAATTTCTAGTTCTAATAAAGCAGAATCTTGAAATATTTATTGAGGTGTGTTCTAAACACTGAACGGCTGAGTGATCCTGCTTTTTAAAAGTCAATACAGACAGAGTGAATTTTCTCAATGATCACACTATTTCCAGCTACCAATTATAACCTGCTGTTCTTCAATCTAAGGAGCCCAGACTCCTTCAGCTCATATAATATGTGAACATATTTGTGCCATCTCAAAACAGGATAAGCTGAATTTTTAGATGTTTTATGTATGGGATGTCAGTCTTAACAAACGTTGCAAATACAGCTCAGCAGCATAACAAGACTGCTTAAATCCTATATATTAAGAATTGAAGTAGAGAGCTGAGTGACATTTTACGTCAGTTATTGCTAATATGAATGATGAACAATATCTAGAAATACACATAAAGGTGTGTGTATACCTCAAAAATAAAGACTGCTTTGAAAGAAATGGTGCATCATTTCTTTTCTTCTCATATCCAGGACACACTGAATGAATTTCAAAGATTAAGAATGGAAGACATCACCTCACTGTAAGTTAACAGCCTTGGCTTTAAGTATCTGCTTTCCCCACATGCTGCTTGCCCTGTGTAAAGCACTGGCAGTGTGAGACAATGGAATTACAAAGCTTTTCTAGAGCAGAGGTGTCTCAAACATTTAAAGTATCATCTTTAACAAAAAATGTCACTTTCTTCTGCTTTTACGTGTTACATCATGGCCACTCCAGATGTCCCCCTGCCACACTGTGGGGTGCCCCCATGGGGGACAGTTCTCCATGAACTTGTCCAGTGTGAGTCCATCTCATGAGCAGCAGCTCCCTGCACCCTGCTGCAGTGAGAGTCCATCCATGGCACTGAGAGTCCATCCATGGCACTGAGAGTCCATCCAAGGCACTGGGAGTCCATCTATGCCACTGAGAGTCCATCCATGTGCTGGATCCCTGCACCCTGC
>VYXF01003476.1:317143-354389 GCA_013397295.1 Polioptila caerulea | reverse complement strand
GCCCCTCTCGCGGACTGACACCCATCCTGACCAATCACGGCGCGGACATGCCGCGCCCCCGCCCGCTAATTGGGTGGGATCCCTCAGAGGGGGCGGGGCAGAATTGCGCCATGTGACAGGGTCACGTGCGAGCGCGCCCGAGCCGCGGCGGGGGCTTCACGCGGCGGCCGCGGGAAGGCGCGTGCGGGGCCGGACTGGACCGGACTGTCCCCGCACTGTCCCCGCACTGTCCCTTTGCTGCCCGTACACTGCTCCTGCACCTCCCCTGCACTGGCTTACACTGTCCTGCACTGGCTTGCGCTGTCCCTGCGCCGCACCACTGCTGCATTCAGTAAAGAGCACAGAAATGAGCTCCAGGCCAACGCCGCCCTCTCTCTGCCCTGCTCACGGTACCTTCGGAACACAGCTCTGGCCAACGCTTCGGGGTCACAGCTTCGGGTTACCTCCGAAATCACGAGGGCTGTGGGCTTGTTAGCACAAGGAAGGGTTTTCATCCTTGTGTGGTCACCTGATGATGGGCCTTGCCATGTGGGAAGTGGCAGACACTGGTGGACATGTGAGAAAAACCACGAGAACTTTCAATATTGGAAGTAAAAGCAAATAAAACTGAAAGGAGAGGGGACACAGGGACTCACAAGAATTGCACAGACCACCTGTCTCCTTCCTAACCACCATTAGAACCAGAGCATGCCCCCAAAGGGGTGATGTGCCAGGCACTGTCCAGCTACTGCTCTCCTCCTCCTGGTGCTCTGTTTTCTCATTACAGCAGTGCAATTAGTGCAGAAAGTATTCCTGCCCATCCTCATTTCCTTGTCTGAGGGATTTTCCCAGGCTTTGTCTCGCACCGTGCGTGCTTGGTCCTGGCATGTGACCGCAGCAGCCCTGGCTGCTGGCGTGGGCCTCAGCCTTGTCCCCAGCAGCCCCTCGGGCTCACACGCTCAGCCACAGCCCCATGCTGATGTTTGGACTTGGGACATCGCTGCTTGTCTGAGGGGTAATCAGACCTGGGGGATGTTGGCCATGGGCAAGCGAGGTGCACCCCTTGGCCTCTGGTTGGCCAAGCAAGTGACATCCATGGACACCAACAAGGTCAGGCCATGGCCAAACAGGCTGGCAGCTCCCACACAGTTATTGTGGGGGCCCAGGACTGCTCCAGCTCTTTGAGCAAGGTGGGCGTTGGCTGCACCCTCCTGCTCCAGTACCCATGGTGGCTCTGGGACAGGGATGCTCAGTCCCCACTGCTCATTGGGCACTGGGGGACAAGAACTCACTGGGCAGGGATTGTTTCCAGCAGGCTGAACCTGCTCCCATTGCTTCCCTTTTATCCTTTCCACTGCACAGCATGGAAGAGTGCCCCTGGGAATATCGCTAGGATGATGGCACTGGGGCCTAGGGATGACACAAGGATCCAGGGATGCCTGAGCAATCTCCTCTCAGCTGTGACTTCATGCAGCAAAACCTCAGTCCCCACATTTAGATCTTTGTCCTTCCACTAGGCTGGCTGTCACCCTGTGAACATTCCAGGGCTAAATGGGACAGCAGCTGGTGTTATCTCCCATCCTCCTGCCACATACCAGAAATCCTGAGAAACAGCTGGCTTTGAACTCCTGGATTTTGGATGGGAGTGGAATCATCTCCTTAGGTGCATCCTTTTGAGAGGGAAACGGCTTTGTCATCTGTGTCCAGCCTCCTGGCTTTGCCACCATTCCTCCAGAAGACATTATAAACTGTGCACAAACACAGAGACAAGACTCCAGCACAGGACACATAGCCTAGGGTGAACCAGGATGCTGCTCCCTCGCCTGTTGCAGCACCATGATCCTTTATTTGTAAGCCTCTGCAGAGAGGTAAAAGCGTCAATCATGGCTTTTTAGCAGAGGTCTGGAATGTGCTGTGAAAGGTTATGTTCCCCAGCAGCCAAAGCCAACAGTGCTGGGAGGTGTCCCTGTGAATCAGGATCTGTGCTGTGGTCAGAGCTCATCTCTCCCCGTTAAGGAGCCCAGGACGTGACAGCCTCCCTGGGGCTGTAGGACCATGGACCTGTAGGCCCATTGTAGCTGAATAAATGAAGCTTCACCCTGAAACAGCAGAATTTGATTTAGCTCAGCAGATGTCAAACTTCCCCATCAGCTCCCCGTTTAGCCCCAGCTGGAGCCTGGTCCTGGTGCCTCTGTGCAGTGTGAACAGCAGGAGCATCCCCCTGGCATGGTACCTGGCTGGGCAGTGCCAGCACATACCCTGCCCAGGACTGGCAGGGAGCTGTGGGATGCTGCTCTCCTGGAAGAGATGCTCTGCCCTAGGGTGTGGAGCTGTCAGCTGGGGTTCAGGTGCTGCAGGACATCCTTCAGCACCCAGAAAACTCCTGGACTCTCTGATGTATAGGTTTTCCCAAACAGCTCCCCTTGCTGCCAAAAGAACCTGTTGCTCATGTAAAATTGCTTATTTCCATCTTTGCAGGTTTGAGCTGCAAATGCAGATTTCGGAGCCAAAGGAGGAGTGGCACCATTTTACCATGCACTGCACTAATCCATCAATCCAAGAAGAAAATTCTAATACAGATGGGGATGTCCTTGTCATGGCCATTTCATTTTCTGGGACATCAACTACGAGGGCTAAAGCTAGCAGTGAGTGGCAGTCATTTCCCAATGAACACGTCTCCTTCTGGGGATTGAAAACACACACCCGAGCATCCCCCAGGCTTGGATTCCTGTTTAAGTGCTCCTGGCATCTCCTTCCTTTCAGCACTCACTTCAGTTGGCAATGTAATGTTTTTCTTTCTTTTTTTAGCATATCCCTCTCGGGAGGCTCCAAGCTCTGGGCTGGGACCTGAGAACGCTGTGTTTGGAGAGTTTGATTATGCACTGGGGAGGTGAAGGATAACATGGATTTAGAAGGGTTTGGCTCAAAGCACATAGGTTGGTTCCAAAACCCTTCTCTGTTCTCTGTTCCATGCAGTAAATATGTATTCTTGGGGATGGGTGTCAGAGGAACTGTTTGGCCTTGCAGGAGGAGGGGAATGAAGTGGGAAGTGCAGCGGGTCTGGCTGCCGGGGAGCTTCCCTGGGGTATCAGTGACATGAGGGGAAGCAACTTCTGATCCCAGTGTCAGTCCCTTGTGTTGGCTTTCCGGATGCAGGCAGGAAAATTCCACAGGGGACAAGAACCTTTGCATTTTGATTTCCTGTTTCACTTTGGTTTGAGTGCAAATACACTCTGAGGACTTCGATTTCTCTGGATCCTGCCCTCCTGGAGTCTCTTCTGGAGGATCCTGTGGCTCTCCCTGGGCAGTGCCCAGCTGTAGGACAGGAGAGGGGCAGAGTGGTAAGTTGGGGTTGATCTCCTCCATGTGCTGACCTGGACAAGCCCCATGTGAAGGACTTTCTTGTAGTGAGGATGGAGTAGCTTGAAGCCCTTCCCACTACCCTTGGCCTCTCTGGTCAGAAAGGAGTGGGGTGCTGCTGGTCCAGGAGAAATCCCCAGACTTCCCATGTCCCCAAAAGCTGGCTGCATCCCAGGAAGCTTTGCTTCTGTGGAATCCTGCCAGCTCTTTCCTGCACTGAGACCAGGAGGGTGAAGGATTGGAAAGGGATTGCTGTAAACAGAAAGAAAAAAGTGAAAGAGAAGGGATGAGGTAAATCAAGGTAATAGCAGCATCACTGCTAATGGATATTACGCTTCCCTCTGTGATCTCAGCTGCAGGGATGTGATTTAGAGGGCTCGGTTAGAAATGCAAGCAGGAAATGAAGCAATGCTCCAAGATATGGTATCTTTGGATAAATAGCTGCAGGAGGAAGGTGACCAGAGGTGGCCATTATTTGCCAATATTTTCTTCCCAGTCCCAAATGATATTGCTGTTTTGCTAAAGCCAGAGCCTTCAAGGCTTTGGAGCCTCTGAAGTTGTCTGACTATGAACTGGCAGCCATGGTCCAGGTAAAAGCCCTGCAGAGATGGCAAGAGGTGTTTAGCAGGTTCAAACCATGCTAAACATTCCATGAAAGGACACAGGTGAGGTGAGGGCAGGAGTCTGAAAGGTTTGTGTCATTTTTCCCCTCATGTATCCAGGAGAAGGGTTGGGGATCAGCATGGACAAATCCATGTCCTACTGCATGGAGGGAGGCAAACAACATCTGAAACAGGCAAAGGAGGATGAACATGGCCTAGTCATGATTTTTTTTTCCCCCCCAGGGATGCTCAAATAACTCAATCCCAGGGGACCAGTTTCATGTGCTACTGAATTTCTCAGCCCAGTCTCCCTCCCCAGGACTCCTTGTGTGAACCATCATGAGCAGGCCTGTCAGGCAGTCTCTCCTGCCCTGTGAGATTCCCCATGCCACCACTCCAGGCAGCCAAGAATCCATCACATTTGCATTCCACCAGCATTCTTCAGATCCCCACACCCAGGCGCCAAAACCAGGAGATTTCTGCAAATATTAGCATTTCTGGCTGCCACTTGTTTGGCTGTTTACTCTGAGCTGTGCATGAAACCTCTCTGATACTCCACATGCAGCATGGGCTTGGCCAGAACAGCTTTGTCATCTCAGCCTTCCCTGTGATGGGTTGTGTGTCAGCCCCCAGCCAACCTGCTGGTCACTGTGTGTGGGATGCCCAGAGTGCTCTACTCCTTCACTTGGATCTCTGGTTCAGGGTGCTGAGCATTCATAGATGTGCTAATCTGTCCCTTCAGAGCCTGAAGCATTGGCAGGTTTTGATTTTCAATGTTTTTTTTAGGTTGCTCACCTCATCTCTCTATAGGAGGCGTGTGGGAAAGGTCTTTATGATGTCATCTTCCAAAAACAGGCTGGGCAGGCTTGGCTGCTTAGGATGCTGGAGTCTTGTCCATTAGCATCCACATTCCAGGGTCAGAACACAGTAGCCATGAAATCCACGCCTGTGGTCACATCACATACCCAGATTGCTTTCTCCTGGCTGGGCTGAGGCTGTTTGCTGTATTCATTACTTGCATTAGAGACATCTACAGAGCCCAGCTCTCTCCCTGGCGTCACATATGAAAGTCTTCAGTCCATTCAGTGGAAACAGAGGGAATTCATTCACCATCACACAGCCTTCAAAGCCAAGGGACATTTCTGCAGGAGGTTCCACAAGAACAGTATTTCTCAGTGCAGCATTTCACACACAGCACAGGTTATTGGGCATAAATGTCCCCCCTTGTTATTTATTTTGCACTTTTCTATCCGAGAATGATGTAGATTTGCTCCAAAATCTCATTCATTTTGGTGAAACTCGGACTCCACACTGCCTGCAGCTCAGCACCCTCAGCCTGCAGGCACCTCCTGTGCTCCCAAGAGGATTTAAAAGCAGCTCTTTACAACCTGGCTCTACTTCTCCCCTTTCCACTTACAGCCACACACTGAAGGCTGGAGCCTGAGAATCACCGAAGTGGTCACCACAAACAAAATGAAAGAAATTCAGTTGCCATTGAGCGAAATAATCATCTCCCTTAAAGAAAATAATTAAAGTGGCTGTACCTTTGTTAAAAAATCTGAAAGATCCTCAAAAAGATTTTCCTTCTGGAGCTGTCACCATAACAACGAATGTTTGCAAAGGATGCAATGGGAGGGAGCAGGGAGAGATGTGCCCTTGGTAAGCACAGGGTGCCCTGCCCAGCCACACAGGCGATGGCCACAGGTGATGCCAAGGATGAGGGGCAGGTCAAACCAGGGTACTCCTGGGAATATTGCACAAACCTGAGCTGTTCCCAGTGTCTGTACTGGGTGAGGTTGGGACAGTGCTAGGTTGGGCAGCTCACTGCTGCTCAAACCCTGTGTCAGAGCTGCCCTGAACAATCCTGGGCAAGGGCTGCCATGGGAGCCAGGCTGAAGGCGAGGCCAAGGGCAGATTGTGGCCTTCAGGGGGCTGCAGCTCCTGCCTCTGGTTTTGGCAGTACAGTAAATACTGAGAGTAATAATCTTACTACAGAAATGAATCAATCTTTTTCAAAGTCCTGCCCCTTGCTTCCCATCCAAAGCTCACAAACTGATTTTTTTGTAATAGGAGATAAGAAGGCTCCTTCCTACTTCTTTTTCAGGGCAATAAACTGGGGTACTGCCTTGCCCAGGACAGTTGTCAAAAGAAGGAATAATCCTGGAGACACAGCACTAGGGCCCCTTCTACCTTTCCCCTTTCTCCAGCTGCCTGGGCTGGCTGTGCTCCTCTTCTTTACTCTGCAAAATAACAATGCACACACTCTGGTTCTGCATCTTCTGCCCAGAGTGAATGTCACCCTGAAGGAGCGTGGTTTTCCTCATGGGATGCTGAGCACTATGAGCTGCGCCATTCGACAGCACTGAGTGCTCCCAGAGGTAATGCTATGCAAAGCTGTATTTCCCCTGATACCTTAAATATATTAAATGCCTGGGGAGAAATAAGTCTCTTCTCTCTTCAGCACGAAATGGCTTTCAAAGCATATTTGCAGGCTCCAGACTCACCTCCCTCGTGTCTGGTGTGAGCTCTTCAGCGAAGGCAGAGAGGGAGCTGCTCATCGAATAATAAATTGCAGGCACGCGCTCCCCTGAGCAGTTGTTTGGAAAGTGTCCCATATGCCTTGTGCCAAATTTGCTGGCCAGGGAAGCTCAGTGGTATTAGCATGTTCTAGTTAATTAGGGCTGTGAGTCGTCCTTTTCATCGCCTGAAGAGCCGAGAGAAGGACAAACCCAGAGCACTGCCTTTATAAGGCTTTGTGCTTTCCAGCACGGTCTCTGCTCAGCTCGTGCATGCTCTGCTCATACCCTGGGGACACAGCTCTTCCCCATGGGGCACTCGATGTCATACCTATCTCTCAGTGTCAGACACTGGCTCGTGAGTCATGTTTCTGGGGAGCATGGAGCCAAATGGATTTTCAGCCAAATCCCTGGGTTTATATCAGGAGTGGATCTAACCCTCCTGTGCTCAGACACTGCTGCCAGCCCGGCCCAGCACTGCTGAGCTGAGCAGGGCATGGGTAACCTGCTCCCTGCCCACGGCTGATGTGGGTCCCCACAGGACCAGAAAAGATGGAACGAGGCAGGGAAGCAGCAAACACAGTCCTGCTGCTGCTATGATGGTGCTGAGCACTGGATCCCAGCTCCTGGATACTGGCGCCTTTTGGCAACAACAAGCCCATAGAAGACAAGTTATGCTCTGAATTTTCCAGCTACTTGCATCACTTTCAGTCTTGACACTTTGGAAGAGTTTAGGCTGGAGCTGCCATCAGCCCATGCAGCTCTGCCTATTCTCATCACACAATCCAGCATTTATAGTGCTGTTTGTCATCTCAGGAGTGACAGCCTGGGCAAAAATTTCTTTGTGGGACTGTGAAGCAGGAGTATCCAGTCTGGGAGAGCAAGACCCTGATGACAGAACACGCTGCCTAAATGAGATGGGCAACTTAGAAAGAATTCCCATAGGGCAAAGTGGGAAAACAGCTGCTACTGCTGCACATCCAAGCACCAGGTCCTCTGCTCCAGGGGTGAGTTTGCCAAAGTGAAGAATTTTTATCACTTTTTTAATGTACAGAGACCTGAGATACATCAAATGATTTGCCCAAAGGCAGACAGGGAGAAACACGTTCCAACCCAAAAATGCATCCATGTTTCTGTTTTACCCAGACAACTGCTGGCCTACATTGTATCGTATTTTTGCAATCCCGGCTCTGAAGAGCTTATCTGACTGCAATTATCCTCTTCTGCAGAAGCTGTTTTCTACCTGGCTCAGTACACAAACAACAAGCAACCCTCTAATAAATTAACAAAGCTTTGAGTGCAGTGACTTGCAGAAATGGCAGCTAAATGCAGGGGCCAGTTCTGGGCTCAGCAGTGCTGATGTCTGCCTGGAGAAACTGCCTGGAGTTCTTCTGTCCTGATGTGAGGATGATCAAGAGGATTTTGTGTGTCAGAGTGAGATCCAGGGCTGGGAAGGGGATGGAAGGGGTAAACCCTCCTCGGCATTAATTGACTTAATCAAAGGAGCCCTGTGGGTTTGCCCCCAGTGGGACAGCAGCTGAAGTGTGGTGGTGTGTTCAGCAGGACAAATCCCATTAATCTTTTTCCATATGATCATCTCCTTCCTGACTCACTGACCCTCATCCTGCAGACACACTCAGCATCCCTGACTTCTGCCTGCCCTGAAGGCGAGCAGAGCTGTGGCAGACCCAGACCAGTCCCAAGCCAACCCACAGACCATCTCTCCTCCTGCTTCTCCAGTGCCTCTCACTGACACTATCACTGTTAGATAGCTCAGATATTTTACCCAAACCTTACCCCTGACGGTGTCTCTGCTCCTTCACTAATTCCAGGAATGTTCACATGGGGACAAAAAGCTGTTACAAAATGAGAATCTGTTTTTAAATTCAGAGAGGGTACAGACAGCTTTCTATCCGCCCTCCCACCCTTGAGTCTCTTTGTGGCTTATTTAGTTCCCAAATGCATCAGACTCCCAAATCCACTGCATCCGTGAACTCTGGGATTCAAATGGAAAAGGGGCTTTTGTGTTACCAAAACTTGCTGATACTTAGAAGGCTGCTCAGGAAAACACTGGCATGACACCTCAGGAAGGAGCAATGGAAATATTTTGGTTACACTCAGGTGGAATTAAACAGATGATTAAAAAATGAAAAGCTGCCTTTTAAAGTATGTCACTGTTGCTGCTACAGATGAAGCAGGATGAACCAGAGCATCTGGAAGCCTTGGTAACAGTTTTCTTAGAGATTCCTCCCAGGGAGTGAACAGATAATCCACCTTCCTTTTCTGACAGAAGTTAAGCTACAGCAGATGGCTTACAGCTGTAAGGTGGTCAGACTGAGGACCTGCCTGTTCACTGAGGCAGGCCAGACTACAGGCCAAAATAAAGCCCTCTTCTCTGCCCCGTTTCTCAGCCTTTTAACATCATTTTTGCTCCCTGGAGTACAAAATTCATCGTTGTATTTCTCAGAAGCACGGGTGAGCAGACTTGCTTTTGCCTAATGAAAGCCCAACTACTGGGAAAGGCTTCTGAGCTGCAAAGATCCTTTGAATGATCCCATCGTGTCTGGAAGGACATGAGGCTCCTGGGACGTTAATGCAGGCATTTGTGGGTATCCAGCCAGTGTGTGAAAATACCCCAGGCTTGAGGTTACAACATGCAGTGGGCCCTGGCATCTCTGCTTGGGGCTGCACAGCCTTCCCACCCCAGGACAATGCAAGGCACCATCTTTGTACTCCTGCATCCTCCTCCTTCAGAGTGTTGCTGGCTGGGGCTTGGAAGACCAAGCTGCTTTGGGATCTGTAGGCTGTGTGGGGAAGTTGTTTTGCACGTTGGTGTTCAGGCTGCTGCAGTTTGTGCCACGACTGCTCCTCTGAGCTCCCCAGGAGTGTGAGGGGGCTGGCACTGCAGCCCCCAGGTGTCCCTTCCCTGTGGAGAAGCCAAGGCTATGCTGCACCTGCTGCTGGCTGTAATTCTGTGGTAGCTGGGTGAGATTAGGCAGACTGGCAGGCAGCCTGTGTCTGTGGTGCTCTGAGAAGGGCCTGACTCCCAGGACAGGGGAGCAGCCAGGGACCAGGGACCAAAGATTGGGGGCTGCCTCCAGATTGGGGGCTGCCATTTGGGATAAAAGTCCAGGTGTGCTGAGAGCTCAACTGCACCTTTTGGCACTGCTCTGTCAGGCCAAAGAGCTGAGGTGATGTTTTGGAGCACAGCAGGTTTTGGTGTGCCACTGGACTCCTTAGACTGTGGGAGAGGACATCTTGGGGGCTTGCACTGACTAATCCATGATTTAAGAGTTTGCATTTTCTATCATCCAGCAAAGGCCACATGCCAAAAAATGACTGGAATTTACCCCATGGTCCTGATGAAGGTTCACAGCTTCAGGCTGCACAAATTTCTCTCCTGTCAATCACTGCCTTCTCCCCAGGCATCTTATTTCAGCCCTGGGAAGAGTGGGGAGTGGTAGCAAAGGAATCTGGGGAGCAAGCAAGGAAAATCTCACAAAGAAGAGAAAGGAGGGAAAAAATAATCTTGAGCTGAAATCAACCATCCACTGCTGAGGACCCTGGAGAGGAGTATCCCTCCACTAGGAACAGGGGAAATAGCATGCATCACTCACTTCACATTAGCTGCTCTTCGCCTCTCTCTGCAGACTGCTGGGAGACAGCAGTGGCTTTTCCCAAGCAGTTTTGTCTTGTCCTGCTTCCCTCCACTCCCAGCTTTCCTGAGCAGCTAAATCAACAGCCTTAGGGAAAACAAAGGGGGAGAAGACATGAAACTCCCACAAAAATCCAGTTAGCACAGCTGGTGGATTTCGTGCTTTTTCGTGCTTTGTCCTTTCCTTTCTGAAGGGGAGACAGAGAGAGGAGGGGGAAGGATAAGACTTATGAGGACTCTTGTCCAAGCCTTGGGTTCAAGTGTCACTTTCCATGTGATTTCAGGAATGTTATCATTCCTCTTTTTCTGCTGAAAACACATTAGAGTGTTTTCTTTTTCTTGGTATAGGGACCAATTTAGGCATAAAGGGGTGGTTGAAAAGCCTCCATGTTTCCGTTCTCACAAAGAAAAGGAGACCAAAGTTCACTGTGGAGATAAAAAGCAAGACTTCTCTGATAAAATTCCAGCTGTAGGTACTCAAAGCCAAGGAGAGGTGTCCTTCCCCTCAGACTGTGGGAGCATCTCCTAGCCTAGGTAAGCTGCAAATTCACACATTGCTTGAGTTGAAAATCCTATACTAAGGATACACATGACTTCTTGAGGTCAAAATCTTTGAACAGGTGGGGCTTATCTGTGCTTATCTGCTTCCCTGTGTTGCCTTCAGACTGCTTTCCTGGGCTCCAGTGAGCTTGGATTTTGCAGATTTGGGCATGAGGATGCTGCTTTTCTGTCTCTCTCTCTTTCTTGCTTCAGGTGTGTGGACAGTGCTGAGCATGCTAAAATTGAAAGTCACTAAGTTTCCATGTCCACAATGAATCTGGCTTTGGAGCAGACCAAGCCACTGCCAAGTGGCTAAAACTTTTGAGCATTACTTCTGTTTGTATCTCAGGAGTCCCTGAAATCCCGTCCCACAGCTGCAGATTGCTCTGTGCACTGTGCAAAATCTGAGACAGAGGAGGGTGGAGGGAGGTCTGTGAAAGCTCTGCTGAGCTGCAGGACCTGCAGACCTCTTGCTGCAGGGGAGATACCCCTCTGGACATGACTGTGCCAGTCCCAATGAGTTTAAAGTTTGAGGAGATGGGACAGCTTTGGAGTGAGGGCAGATAACACTGGTCTGTGGTATGGACGGGGAGCCTGCAGAGCTCCAGCTCTCAGCACTTCTCCCTGGAGAGGAAACTGGATGTGGTGGAAAAGCTTCTCTCTGCTCGATGTGAGAAGCCCCTCAGTGGCTGAACACTGTATAAACAGCAGCAGCAGGCTCCCTCCCCCTTTCCATTGCTGTTTGTTAAACACACGCTCTCTGCCTTTCTCTCATTCAGGAGTGAAGACAGCATCCAGCTTCGTGAGACGGGGCTGTCAGTCACCCTGCGAGAGGGGGCTCTCCGGGTGCTCAGGGAGGGGTTCCAAAGCTACTCCTGACGATGAAACACTCTCCAGCAGCCCAGATCCTCAGCTGACTCCTCTATTCTCCGAGGACAGTTGCAGAAAAGTGCTTTCCACTCCTTTGCCACAGGTTGACTTCCAGAGAGTGGAGAGGACCAAGCGCTCCGTCTCGGCCAGCGATGAGACAGTGACTGGAGGTGAGCAGATCGGTTCCTGGAGGAGGAGGACGCTCTGGCCTTTGCAGGTGGGTCAGGGAGGGCTCATCCAAGCAGCAGGGCTGACATGGGGCCAGGTCTTGTCCATGCCACATGGTTCAGGCAAAAAAGGTCCAAGCACCTTTGGGAAACTGGATTTGGGGGCTGACAGCCCTGAGAGCTGGAATAGAGAAAGCAAACAAGCGATACTGGCAGGAGAGTTTCGAAAGGTCCCTGAGCAGAAGCACGGAAGGTGGGAAGCAGGATGCTGAATGAGAGCAGTCAGGAGAGCAGGGTGCTGCAGAACCCGGGCACATAGAGCTCCAGAGGTGCAGGTGTGGGGCTGAGGTGCACGGCTGTCTGAGAAATCGTGATCTCTCTGCAGTCTGCCTCCTCGTGGCTTGGTACAAACCTCCGTCAGCTCCTCCGTGCTGGGACTGCACACACTGCTGGCACTCGGCTCTCTGCCACAGATCAGTATCCTCAGAGAGGGAGATGCAAAGGGGGATATGGGATACAGGAGGAAAATCAGTGCTTGCTTTCTCTCAGCACCCATTGCATGCTAGTCCTGGAACAGAGAAATCCTCTTATAATCCTGCTGCAGATGCATTTCACCTACAGAGTTTCTGGTGTGTCCCACAGCAGGATACTGCGTTTTCTCCTTGTTTGTTCTGTCAGTGAGTTGTTATTTCTCTCTGCTCCACTGTCTCACCTATCCCAGACTCCATAAATTTCAGGAGGTAACAGACTCCCCAGGGTAGCCAGGATCCATCCACCACGCTGTCTCTTCCTTTCTGCAGCCCCAGCAACTGGTGTGCCTCCATTGCAGTGTCACCCATTGATCCCTATGTCCCAGCCAGCCTTGCTCTGCTCCCTGGCACATCCCACAGGGCAGAGGGCCCTGCACCGCTCCCCCCTGCTTTCTGTAGGATAAATTCCCCTTGACAAAGCATGTATCTCTGCCAAACAGATCTCTTTTCCCACCTTCTTTTTCATCCTGCCCTGAGCTGGGTGATTATGGCATCCTCACTGCCTTGTCCCCTTCAGAGTCTTCCATGGCTCCAGCCTAGGAAGGGGCACAAAAATATTTAGTGTGAGGAACCACAAGAAATCTGTGGTGTATCTCCTTGTCCTTCCACTTTGTGTCCCAGAGCCAGTTACATCCTGGGGTCCCCCAGGAGCAGTTCTGGGTGGCAGTGAGTGTCTGATACCATGAGGTTTCTGCACCAGTGGCACTGAGCTGGGTAGATAACTTACAAAGCTACAGCAGATGGTGGGCAGGTCAGAGGGTCTGTCCTTTTGCTGGAGTATCATAGCAAGGCAATTATCCCTTCATTGGAGATGGAAGGAGCTGGGATAATGTCTATCTGTTCTTTGGCTTCAGGAAATCATCCAGAGCTGCTGTTTGTCCGGAAACATGCCCATTGCACAGAGAAGACAAAATTTGTTCCCCTCCATCAGTCACATTTTGCATTTTCATGCAGTTCCTGAGACATAAGTTCAGGTTATATGCTGAGATGCAGAGTCCTCTCTCGTGGGGAATACAGGAGGCTGGAGTTAGAAAACTTGGGCTCTGTCCAAGCCCTGCTGTGGATGTGCTGTGTGGTCTCTGGCAGGCTGGTTAACCTCCATATCCCCATTTATTGGGTTGTCCTCCCTTAAGTGCTGTGCTGTAAGGTGCAGGGACACTGAACACTGCTGCCTCTTGAGTGTTGGAAGGGAACATGAAGGTGGTAGAAGGTGGCTTGTCCCAGGGTGACCACCAGCTTCTCGTGATGAGGGATGGTCTCAGACATCCCTGCCATGGATGTCTGTCTGGATATGGGTCTGGGGATGACATGAGTCAGTGCTCCTGACTGGGCTGCTGGAGATTAAGGGATTTGGTGGAGTTGAGCTGCTTTGGAGGAAGGACAAGCGTGGAATAAATCAGTGAGCCAAGCCATGGAAGTATCCATCAGCCTCAGCCAGCACTGTGTGGAAAGCATTTGTCATTAACCAAAGAGCAGAGACTGGCCCAAGTCTCTTCATTCCCTCCTTTTCATTCCATGGACTCCAGTCTTGCTGCTTGGATAAAAAGCGAAATTCTAATTAACAAGCTCTGTTTTCTCTAGCCCTCTGCCCTCCCCTCCAGCCCTGCTTTCTGAACCCTGCCAGGCTTTACAGATGGCTCTTCCAGGTCTGGATGTACCTCTTCCAGTCTGGCTGAATGCCTGGGGCTGCAGCAGGGACATGGAGGGAGCTGAGGCACCCCAGGAAGCAGAGGTGAATGAGTCCCAGGGCATCTAGTCCGGGCCCTCTGTGGGAATGGATTTTGGAGCTGTCATTTTGGTCACTGTCCCAGTCACTGACAGCACTGTGCTGAGTGAAGGGCTCCTCTATGCTTCCCCACTTCCCAAAGGCTGAAGCCTGCTCGCACAGGAAACAGCTCTTTCTCACTGGGAGCTATCCCTGGGTCCCAGCCCTGTCTCAGGCTGAACCTCAGCTGGAGCAGAGGTTGAGGGTTAGGGTTATCTTGATACAGGCAGCACCCTGTTTCTGCATCCCTTCATGACAACTCAGCACAGTGGAAAGGACCTGGATAGTATTTCTGCCTCCTCCTGGTCTCTCCTGCTGCTTTCTTGTCCCAAAAGCAGCTGGCTCTCAGCTCCAAGGATTTTTTCATCTAGTCTGGCAGGCCTGTTAGGCATGGGGCCTGACAGCAGCCTACACATATGCCAGCACTTCCATTACTTGCTGAAACAGACTTCAGTCCACTCCTAGCAGCATCCCAGTGACCTTCAAGCAGCCCCTGGAGTGGGAACAATTATTATAATCATTTTGTCTCTTAATTAAAATGTCTTAATTGATTTACAATAGTTCCCCTTTGGAGTAAAAATAAAACAAACCAAATCAAATAGTAACTCCATTAAGGCCATTTTGTTAGGAGGCGGAGCGGCTCCAGCAACCACGATGTTCCTGGCTCCCCTCAGATAGTGGGTAGCTGCCAGTCTCCAGCAAAAGGAAATAGGCTGAGATGTGAGCATGAGAACTGGCAGCCAGTTGGTGGATGAGATGGAGAAAAAGAGAAGGGAGTGTCCACTGGTGTGGTGCCAGGATTTGGGGGCGGAAGATAAATGGAACAGGCAAGCCACAGAAAAGGTGATACAAGTGATAAAGTAAAGCTGGACAATCCAGAAGGTTTAAATCCCAGATGAGTGGCAAGCAGGGAAAGTACAGACACAGAACAGAAAGTGTCCCTAGCACTTGCCCTGTTTCCTTGACTGACCTTGCTCTCCTGGCAATGGGGTTTGCTCAGGGCCAGCTGTAGCACAGGTGTCTGCCGGGGGGTCAAGCTCTGCCGAAGAGGCTGTGGCTTTGTCACCTTCCCAGGGCCCTGCCTGTTCCCCTGCTCTGCTTTCCACTGCATCCACTGTATGGCATGGCTCTGAGCTCCTCTCCCCTGTCTTAGAAGCTGGAGCTTCCCTTGGTCTTTCCAGGCTGTGGCAGGGGTGTTGTGGAGGTCTGAGATCACCCTTAAACAAACCCTGACCCTAACAGATCCACTCATTTTTTCCTCTGCTTCCTACTCTCCTAGCAGCAGCTACATGGTGTCCACTATCTCACAGTGTCTGAGCCCAACAACCTCATTTACAGGAACCACTGGCATAAATCAGTCTGCAGAGTGAAATGTTAGGCAGGCAATTGGACATGGAGAGGGAAAGACAAAGGGTGCCAGCAGGGGTAGTTTTCTGCAGGCAGCTCTTCTGCTGGGCCTCTGCAGGGTCCTGGCTTTGCATCTGGCCAGGCAGATTCCAGAGAGCAGCTCCTGAGGGACAATCACAACCCTTGCTCTGAGGAGGGATGACAGGACAAGCAGATGCTTTAGTTTAGGTTGCAATGTAATTGCAAAGCATTCTCCCTTCCCAAGGACAGGCTGTCCTTAAACCTTTGGTTTGCATGGGACAGAACCTAGTCAGCAGTGCTCACATCTTTTCTGGGACAAACCCAGTGCCTTCCTCAAGGAGCCTGGGAAGATACCCAGCAGTCTGCCTCTAATTCCCACTTCATTTAAGCCCTTTGCCTCCCTCCCTCAGTGAAAGGGCATTTTCCCCTCTCTCTGCAGGTCAGAGAAAACTCAGTGCTTTGCAGACCTCCCTGCTTGGGCAGAGTGACAACTTCTGCTCGCTTTTGTTGAAGTCTGCAGTGGGAGTGGGGCCCCACTCATAGTGCTGGGGAGAGGGGATATGTGAGGGGCCACGGCCACCCTCTCCACATAGCCCAGAGCAATTCTGAGCCACAGAGGCTGAGGAGGAGCCACTAACAGACCTGCCTTTTCTCCTGCCAAGTTTGGATTCAATGAACACCCTGCTGTGACAACACTCTGCTGTTCCAGTGGCACCTAATGTCAGCAGGGCTTCCAGGCTGGTCAGTTCTGGCCCCTCGGACTCCCTGCTCCCAAAGCCATCCCACACAGGCATTGGAGCCCCACGTGGCAGGAGGCTGATGGACGCTGGGGCTCTGACTCTTGGCCTGTCTGTGCCTGGATGCTCAGCAGCAGCTCCATGGGAGGCTTGTTCACAGCTTCAGTGGTTTATGCCCTGCACATGCACATCCCTGTAGGAGCTCCCTCCTCTGCTAAACCAGTGGATGCCTGGGTGTCACTAACACTGAGAGGGCAGAGAGGTTCTTTTAGGGATCATTGGCAGAATGAAGATGGCACTAAATCATGATGACAGTTAAAGCTTTGTTTCATTAGCAGGGTATTATGATTCATGTAGAACAGAATTTATGATTGAAACAGCACAGGATTTCTACAAGCAGAATCAACATAGTACGATCTACAAACAGCAAAATACAGAATTTATAAATAATTTATGATTTCTAATCACCTAAGTAATACAGATTTTATAATACAACTTACAATTTATAATCATCTGGACCCTCTTCAGATTGAGCCAAGTCCTAATACATGACTTGTTGTATCATTGTAACAATTATAATCTAGGCTCAAAAATTCTACAAAAGAATATGAGCCACTCACTGAATCCTTGGGGAAAGCAGAGGACAGTGGAGACGTCTCTTGGCCATGGGGTTCATGGGTCTCACTGTGCAGTAGTTCCTTACTTAGGAACTTACTTGTAACTGTGCTCTGTGTGCTGTCACACTTCCCTCTTCTGTGATGGGGACACAAACAACACCTGCCTGCTGGCTGCCTGGGACCTCCAAAGCCAGCAAGGAAGGCAATAATTGCCCAATGACTGGGAACCCTGAGACTGGTAGGGAGAGGAAAAAAATATCTCGTTTGTCTAGTTAGTTTACAGGACCTTGAGGGCCTAATAATGAGGGCCAGGAAATGACTGTGTGACACATTTGATCAAAGAGAGTGGCTCATAAAATGGCATTAGTTGTGCTACCCACATTACTGGGAGGGAGGGCAGACAGTACTGTGTGGATTGGGTGGTAGCACCACTAGCAGGAGCAGTGACAGAGACTAACGCAGAGGCAGGGATACAGATATTTTCACCTGGAGAGGTGAGAAATAAAAAACAGAAAAAACCTGGTGCACAATCTGGAAATAAATGAATTGTTACGGGAAGGTGGAGAACACCTTGACTTTGAGAGTGCCTTGTTTCTCTCCTTTCCTGGTTCTTAAGGTGTTAGGGTATTTTTGTGGCAAGTAAATCTCATCAAAGATGAGTGTAACCCATGCTCTCACTTCTGCTGTGTCTGTGTTTCAGATCTCCTTCTCCTCCTTATGGAAAGTCTCAGGCCAGGCATGGGACCATTGGAGGGAGTCAACAGCACATTGACCATGGAGAAGACAGCATTAGATGAGAAGCTGCCACATGGCTGGCATGCCAAGGACTTTGTCACTCCTGCCCAGGATCTCTCTGGGTCCCGCAGTGTCATGATGGACAGCACCAAGATCCTGGGGGTCCAGGTCATCCTGATTGCTGCCTACTCCCTCATCATTCTGCTGGGGTTCATCGGAAACTCCCTGGTCATCTACATCATAGTGAAGTACAAGACCATGAGGACTGTCACCAATTTCTTCATAGCTAACCTGGCCCTGGCAGACCTGATGGTGGACACACTCTGTCTGCCTTTCACCCTAGTGTACACCCTGCTGGATGAGTGGAAGTTTGGAGCTGTCCTTTGTCACCTGGTTCCTTATGCTCAGGCTCTGAGTGTCCATGTGTCCACTCTCACCCTGACTGTGATTGCCCTGGATAGGTACCGCTGTATTGTTTTCCACCTGGACAGCAGGATTTCCAAGAAGCTCAGCTTCACCATCATAGCTGTCATGTGGCTGGCAGCAGCTGTCCTAGCAGGGCCTCTGGCCATCTTCAGGGAGTACCGATACGAGGAAATCCCATCCATTAACCTCAAAATGGCTGTTTGCTCAGAAAAATGGCCCTCTGGTAACAACAGAGATGCCACCATCTACAGTCTGTCCATGCTCCTCCTGCAGTATGTTCTTCCTCTTGCAATTATTTGTTATGCCTACACCAGGATCTGGTTCAAGCTGAAAAACCATGTCAGTCCCACTTCTAGGAATGAAAACCAGTGCCGGAGGAGGAAGACAACCAAAATGCTCGTGATGGTAGTTGTGGTATTTGCAGTCTGTTGGCTGCCCTTCCACATATTCCAGCTTGCCATCGATCTTGATCTGGTTCTTATCTTCCATGAGTACAAACTCCTGTACACTGTCTTCCACGTTGGGGCTATGTGCTCTACATTTGTCAACCCCCTGCTCTATGGATGGATGAACAAGAACTACAGGAATGGCTTCCTTATGTTCTTCCGTTGCCAGAATAAGCCTGAAAGCATCCACACTGAAGGCTCAGTTAGAGGGAGGTCTTACATCTTCAGGGCCAACACCCTAAATGGGAGCATCAAACAGACTCCTGGTGATGGAGCACTGCCCACAGAGGTTTAGGGATGGGACATCCACCTCCAGGACTGAGGCTGGCTGGGCCCAGAGACATTCTTGGGTGAATGCCTTTTTTTTGACAGAACATTGTGCTGCCAATTATAGCTACAGCAGCCATGTAGAAATACGAAATACCCCCTGTATCTCTCAAAACAATAAATCTGGTGTATTTTTGTCGGACCAAAGAAATTAATTTTTCCTTTCACTGCATTCAAGTTTTGCATGGAGACACATGAAAAAAATAACACAGAGAAGGCTTTCATTTAGCCAGAAAAATACACTCTTCTTGCTATTTCCATTTGCCAAAGTGGGTTGCTCAACCTTTTACCCCCTGATGCATTACACATTACAAATGTGGAGCTGATACTGTGTGTGATTGTTCATCTGTGCATCTCCTACCCAAAAGCCTTAATGATCCATCTTTAGCTAATGCCTCCAAGGGGAGGGAGACTGCACTCTGTTCTGCAAACACCTGCTTGTTAGTGCCATCACTCCTCTGACCTGGTGTCCTGGGTTGATTCTCCCAAATTTGCCCTAAACCAGGACACCTGGGGAGAGAGTGGGCTGGCACAGATCAAAGCTGGGCAATCCATGATCTCTTGCCCAATATTAGCATAAATCTGCATTTGCAACCCACGGGATGTGCTCAAGTCCTCAGAAAGCCCAGGAGGTGGCAGTGGCACTACTTACCACAGTCTCCTTTACAAGTGCAGAAGCAGGGCTTTGAGAATGCCTCATTAGCCAGGACTTGTGTGCCAACATCCTGGAATTAGGAGGGAGGAGAGGAGGAAGGGAAGCAGATAGGTTCAATTTCAGTCCTGTTGATCAGCTGCCCCAGCTCTTTCCTTTCCTTTCCTAAGTGATTGGCAAAGGCAAGCTGCTAAAGACTCAAAGATGTGGCTCCAGCCATGCAATAACTTGATGTATGCCAGCATGGCCAGGGAGGCAAAAAACTGCCAATGGAGCCATTCTCCAAGGCACTAAGAGGGTTTAAAGATTTCCCCTTGCTGAGGCTGAAGGTAGTATGGGTCTGTGTATGGGTGCTTCATTTCAGAAGACAAATGTAACCTGCTTGCATGGTTGTCACAGATGTGGTGTCCTCTGGCAGAAGACATGGAGATAAGGAAGATATATTCCTTCAAACCAAACTCTACGTTCTCCTCTTGAAGGCTTGTGTCAGCTGGGGAGTGTATTTTTAGCTCTGCCATCAAAGGAGCCTTGATTGCTACTGTGATCTTGGTGTCATCTCTAAAGTCAGTGTTCATCAGATTGGAAAGTAACTCCCAGATGCAGGAAAGAGACTCAACAGACCTCCTCATTAAAAATAAAATGGAAAGAAAATCTTTGATTTGTAGGTCTTCACTGAAGCAAGGGCAAGAGGTAAGAGGACCTGCAGTACTGAGTACACCGGCCTGGATCAGGCTGCTGGGCTGTCACATCTGGGTCCTCAAGAGATCAATTGCCAAAGGGCTTATTTGAAATTCTGCCTTCTCTCCAGCTTGACCTGCCTCTGGCCTTTGTTCTCCAGCTCAGCTTCCAACTACCACACTAGATTTTAAGCTCTTTGTTCATTTCTGCTCCCTGATCCTCTGTTCCATTTTCCTAAATAGGTATAAGAAGGCTGTTTCTGGTTCCTTCCCAAGAGACATCAGTGCCAGGGAGGGGCTGCAGACCACACTTCACACTTGGAAGCATGGGCATGGTGATGCCTAATAACCTCCTCAGCACCTGCCTGGCTTTCTACCCAGGGAGATTCAGGATCTGTGAAGATCCTGTCAGGAAGTCATTGGTGCTCCAGTAAACAAGTGCTCTGCTTCCTGATGGGCCAAGACATGATGGAAGAACCAAGACACAAGTTAGCCTTCCTCATGTGAGTGCTGTGGAGTGGCAGTGGGAGTTTGCTGTTTCATCCTGGTGGAAGGGGAAGGATATTCTCCTCCACAGCACTGGTAATGAGCTGGTCATTTCTGCAATCCATCCTCCTGAGGAACTCTCCCCACCTTTCCATCAAGCTCCAAGATACAAGGAAATGTTTATGTTTCAAAAGTACCTCAAATGGGTGGAAAGAATTCAACTATTACCAATAAACACTTCAGAAAGAGATTTAACACTCAATAATATAAGTCAGAATAAAATAACAAATTTAGCAGTGCAAGCTTGGAAGCCAATCATGCTTCCAGGCAAGATGGATGAGGAGCTAAATTGCTCTTCTAGAGGCCTTGCCAAAGGTTTTGTCCTGTGACACCACACACAGTATCTAACTGCACAGCAAGGCAGATAATGACATTATGAATGACTATTTAATTTCGAGCCCAGACTTTTAAACTAAATATGGATGAAAAAATAAACAGATCCAAGTTCTTCAAAAATAAATACTGGAAGTGGCATGTACAGGGTAGAGGGATTTTTATGCTGGAGCAAACTGAGAAGGAGAAACTATTTACTTGAAAGGTAACAGCAAAGTTCTTGTTTGCTCTGTTGAATACACTTGTGCAGCTTCACTGATATATTTGTGCCAGTGAACTCGCTGTTTTTTCCTTGCTATTGGAAAAAGTTACAACCTTCCATACCCACTGCTGACAAGGAAACCAGCTCTTAGTTGTGCATACATGTTCCTGTGGAAAACTATGATGCCTCTATTGAGGGAAAGGGGTCTTAGTGTCCAGTACCAAACAGAACAAGAAAAGGTGGGGAGCAAGAAAGCAAAGCTGTTTAACAAAGAGTGATCAGAGTAGATAAAGAGTATGTTTTTACTATTGTGACTGCATAGAAGAAAAGAATTCATTTTTTTCCATGGAACAGAAATCTCTTGGAGATGAAGGTTCCCCAAATATGAACTCTCTGCTAAAGATGACCTTACAGCCATGATCAGCTCCATGAAACCAAAGACCAGCAGCTTTTTAAGCTTTTGAACAATTTAGAGCTCAGGACAGGGTATGACCCTCCCCTATGGGTGTCAAGGGCATATCCTTTAGTAGTTACAGATAATCTTGGAGTCATCTTCCCACTGCCTGTTCCTTGCCAAAGGCACATCCGTGACAGCCTGGCCAGCCGGGCTCCTCTCGGCAGAGCTGGCCCTGGCGTGACCGACGTGGGATGGAACGACTCCTGTCACTGGCACAACAGGTGACAGGGATGAGGTATTTCTTTACAGAGCTGGAAACATGGTGACAGAAATGAAAATCAACAAGTGTTTCATCAAAGCTTATCTGGAAGACAATGTTGTACCTGGTGGCCAAACGAATTTCCTCTAAGGCTCTTCTGATTCTTGCTGACATCCTTCTCAATATGCTGCTTCTCTGAACTGACCTGAGGATATTTCACAGCTGTTAGGAGAGAGATTCTGAATTCTTTTAGAAATGTCCCATTTCTTATGCTAGGACACTCCTTCTGGTCACATTGCACAAATCTTGTATTATAAAATGTGCCACTGAACAGTTCTTAATTGCCTAGAAAATTATTAACTTTGAATAGACACAACAGGTGGCAATGCCTCTGGCTATTCCCTGCAACCATTCCTTACATGCCAGTCAAATCCAAGAACAGCTGAGATGTGACAACTTCTTAGTTTAAAACCAGCAGCATCAATAACTGTTGTTCCCTAGAACAGGATGCTCTAAGAGCTCTTGAGAACCAGAGTCTCTTATCAAACTTCCAGCCTTGACAAAGCACATTGAAATTTGTAGAGCACAGGCTGTGCTTTGGACACAGGAGCTTTTCTGAAGCACTAGAAATTTTCCCTCTAAAACACTTAGCTTGTTCTGAAAATCCTTTCCCATTTAATTTCCAAAGCATAACCATCTGTAATGAGGTAATGCATGTACAGAGAGCAAAGGTTTGGGCTTTTTACTTTTCCTTGTCTTAAGGCAATATATACAGCTGGCACTTCAATCAATGCAGGGTGAGCTAGGTCCTTTGGTCAGGGCTCTTTCAAAATCAAAAATGTGACATGCTCCTGCATTTGCCTGTGCTTCATCCTGCTCCTTGAAAGGCCAGATTCTGCTTCTCCTGGCTCTCTGCCCTTCAGTAATAGGTGCCCTCTCCCATTCTCCATGGAAGCCCAAGGAAACAATGTCAAATGGCACATGTTTTATTCAACGTACCCACAAATGTATCAGCAGAAACACTGCTCTGAGCTTTGCACAAAGGCTCTATAGGGAAATACATACTAGTCCAAGAAAGAGGACATTCCTCTAACATATGCTAATATGCCAGAGGGTTGGAGTGAGTTCTGTTCTGCTGAAGGAGGTCTCAGACAGTTCAGCCTTTCCCTTGATATCAGGTGTTAATCTTATCATTGTTACAGCTAACATGGTCCAAAACCAAATTAGCCTTTGGGCAGGAGCTGGGGATTTGGCACTGTCTTCTCATGCCTTTGTCTTTCAGTTCTGTTATTGTGTGATTCCACCAGGGTCTCTGAATGTGCTGGTTTTAAATAAGGCCCCATAATCAGCTACTCTGGTGAAAATCAGGAATTACTGCAATAATCTGGGAAAAAAAAGGGATCCTTGATTCATATGGGTTAGCAGAATTTGGTGCCTTGCATGTGAAAAACCCAGAGCTCTTGTTTTCCTTTCAGTTTTCCCTTATCTAGCTTGAGATTCTTCAAGTGCCAAAAATAATATTGCATATTACTGCCAGAACATTTATCTTCGTTTGAGCTCGTTTCAGAGACAGGACTTGTTCAGGAGAGCCTGGGAGGGGACAAAGGCTAGGGTTTTAAAGCTCATCCTTATCTCTAGTCTCAGTGTTTTTCAAGTTAAAAGACAAATCAGAAAAAGACAAAGTCACTCACGCCGAGGGAGGTACCAATTTATCTTCAGACAACACAACCTCTATTTAATTTTCCATCCAGGCACCCCATCACCCCATCACCCTTTGCCGAAGCGTTGTATGTACATTGGTGGATGAGATTGGGGGAGGAAAGCATTTTTCTCTGCTGCTAATAGTAATACCTTAGTGTCACTCATGATTTATAGCCAGCAAAGAATGCTTTTTCTGGTCTATGTTCTGTTCACTGTAATGAGTTCAGAAGGAATAGTGCAGCTGCCTCATGGAGCTCACAGGAGGAAATCTTCATTAGTCCAGTCCTCTCCAGTGTGGCAGCAAGGACTGGGAACATTAGAGGAGAAACCCTCTTGTTTATAACTAGCTTATTGAAGTGCACAGGCATGGAGTTGTCACTGTGTCGCTGTGCTAATGTGTCACAAACCTTCAGACACTGCACATCTTCAAGATTCACAAGCAGCTCAGCCACATAGAGCTTCTTGCTGGTGTGGAAGGAAGAAGGAAATTAGGGTACAGAACAAGATTTCAAGATATTCAGGAGAAGATGAACCTTTGGATGAAATCTGGAGGTTATATGGTTCTTTATGTAACCTGGGGTAGATTGTTGGCTCTACTGGGAGCAGGATCAAAGGGGAATGAACTCTGCCATGGTGCAGGATGAAGAAAGCCTCTATCAAATTAGAGACACGTAAGAAATAACAGCAAACCTGGATCCATCATGTCCAGTACTCTGTTCTAGATTGAGGCAATAAAAGATGCTATTTAGGGAAAGCACACTTGCTTGGCCACTTTAGGGTCCCTTCCCCTCATTCCTCTAACAACAGTCACAATTGTTGTATCAGCTATGTTAAAGTGGACATCCCTGCCTAGGTCATTTAGTGTCCATGTCTAAGCTTTTTGCTTGTAATTTTGTCTAATTGCTGCCTGACTCTGACAATTCTGTCTGCTTCCCAGGGCAGCTAGTTCCAGAAGTTCACTTGCACATTGTAAAAAAGCACTTCCTTTTATCTGTTAAAATGAACCCCCTATTGGATTCAGCAAATTCCCGCTTGTTCCAGGACTTCCTGAACAGCAGCTGAACTAAAGCTTACTAAGGCCTTCTTAATTTTACAAATCTTGGTGCTGTCCTCATTTTTCAGCATTTTTTCCAGCTCATTTTCTGCTGGTTCAATTCACATCTCCAAAGACAGTTTCTTCATCTCTTATCATCTTGTTTGTCCTTCTGTGGACCTCCTTTAGTTCCACAAATACTACAACGAGCTGAATTTTACTCCTAATTTCTGTGAAGGAGTGGGATCTATAAGCTTTATTCTGACCTTACTTGGGATCAGCCATGTGAATGCTGTTCAGTAGGTGAGGAGGAAGGACACTTCTTGAAAAAAATGTCAGGCTGCCTCTCCCTGACTGCAGTGTCACTGCATTCTTAATGAAATCTCATTGCACTGGTCACTGAGTCTGTTCAGTGAATCATGAAATGCATCCCCAGTTTTGTTTTTGAAGATGAGAGACAAAAGGGCAGTCAGATCCCTTCCTCACCCTGAACTCTGTGTCTTACAGATTTATCCAGGGGAAAGGCTGGAGTCTGAATGATCCTGATACTGAACAAGTGTCGTAGATCACAGTTTCATCTGTCCATTCCATAAAACTGAGAAATGAGGAATTATGCTTTTCAGGAAAAGAGTGATGAGGTTTTGTTACTTGGCAACTGTAGCTCCCACATATTTTGGAAAAAATTGAGAACATCCTGTACCTCAGAGAAATCAACCAGCTTAGGTGAGGAGGAAGGGAGCTGGCAACAGATCTCCAAAACTTTGAGCTGGAAAGATCTTGTGCGGTTTGTGGAAGCAAAAATTGCTTTATGTCTTCCTGTTCCTCAGCTTGTCTCCTCAACGCGACTGTCTGCATCAGTTTCTGGGCTCTTCATGGTGAAATAATCCATTGTTCTGCCATTTTTGTATCGCAGAAGCATTTCACAGCCATCTGAATGGGCTCTAATCCACCTGCCAGCTGCAATCAGCACACAGCATGGCTGCACTCCTGTCAGCCAAGATATGAGCACCAGAAACAAAAAGCTTCAAAAGAGGAATCAGCAAGAGATCTGCATGTGAAAACTGGGGAGAGGGCAATCAAACCTGAGGACTGGTGAGTGTACACACAGGGATAGCAAACGCAGGCAATGAGATCAGGGTAAAGTTTGACTTACCCTCTGCAGTGGCAGTTGACTTCAGACAAGAATTCAGACATCATAATTCAAACAATAATTTAGGGCCTAAGTTTCTGGGAGCCAGTCTCCAAGGTTGAGCTCAGCAGACTGCTGTGTTGATGGACACCAGATAATTCATTTATGCAGTGGTTCAGCATTTTTGGTCCAGTTTTGTTACTGGCAACTTTGCTGTGTGAAATCCCATTTCTCTTTCCTAGGTTGCATATAAGAATCCAGTAGTTTCAAAGAGCAGATCTTAAGTCTCCAAGACAACCCAGCAGTAATGAATTCAGTAAAAGTAAGATAACATAACTACCATGTCAAGAACTGATTGGAATGGTCGGTATCTTCAAGGAGCGCAGCAACAGAGATTGCTACAGTGGCAAAGATGCCTTATTGTGGTCCTTGTAAGGTCTGCCTGGCACTGCAGTCTCTTCTGTGAAATTCCATTTGGCTTCATGTGAAATCAAAGATAGTTGGTTTTTAATACTCAGTAGTTCATTTGAAATCCTGTTTTTTCTAATTATGTCATTAAAAGGACATGAGCTAATCTCCCTGCAACCCAAGCAGATAGAACAGCCTGGCAAGAGCCTGTCTCTGAGACACAGCTATTAAAGCACTGCTCATAGGTCTTCCAGAGAGTGGGGAGAGGTTCTGGAGTATTTTCATCATGTGCATAGTATAAGAAAAGATCATTGGAAATAAATGTCAGGTGCTGGAATTTCTTTGACTAAACCATTCCTGATCACAGGGTGTCTCACCTCTTCCAAGGCTCCTGTGATGGTGGTTTCATCTGCTCCCCGCACAGTCTAATGTGAGCCCTTCCTAATTGTAGCCAATAAATCTCCCTTACTGCAACCTATCACTTCTTGTCTCCTGGCAGACACAGATAATAGTTTATTACCTTCTATACTGCACTTTTACCTATTTGAGGGGTATTATCATGCATCTCTTCCACTTCCCCCAGACTAAATCATGTAATTTTTTTCTGTAGCTCCTTGCAGGGCTCATTTGCTGTACTTCTGGTTGTTCTTGCTGCTGTCCTCTGGACTCTCTGTGTTTAACAGCCAGCAGTCAGGGGCTGGGGGCCAGGCAGCACACTGCCACAATGAGCACACAGCAGGTGACGTGCAGGTACTACATGCAGAGTGGGTTGGCAGGCAAACAAGTGTCTGTTCTCACATCATTTGCCTAAAAGTAAATCCTCCACTGTCAGAAGGGACAGTGTGCCTGCAGTGCTTGGTAAAGGTGTGATTTGATGAGGCTCACAGCTCCAGGGAGAGCCACAGCCACTGTGCTGCCCCTGGCAGTCCCCCACAGCCCCTGAGTGTGGCCCCACCACCACAGAGAGCAAGCAGAGTAAGAGGATGCTCAGGGACAGAAATCTCTGTGGCTTGAGTGAAGAGCAGCAGAAGTCCAGTGCCCTCAGAGTTGTGCTGTGCTGCAGCAACCAAAATAACAATCTGGAAGTGAAGCCCCATTACTACTTGGAAGCAATTTGCAGACTGGAAGGTCTGGTAGCTGGGAGCTCCTGTGGTGACAGGGAGCAGCTGTGTCCATACAGGGTGGAGGGAATGGGGCACTTGGGAGAGTGCTGCCTGTACCTCCACAAGGTCATAGGTGAGGTATGTGGGCTGCGAGTGCTTCACCCTTTCAACCAAGAACAGAGGAAGGCTCACAAAATGATGTGCATGGCAACATTTGAGTGTGATATGGAGGAGGCCTTTGCTTTCCAGGTCAAGGTGTGCAGCATCTGTATGGAAGTGCTGTGTGAAAAACCACCAGCCTCTGAGAGGAGGTTTGGGATCCTTTCCAACTGCAACCACACATACTTCTTGTCCTGCATCTGGCAGTGCAGACATGCCAAGAAGTTCAAGAAATCCACCATCAAGTCCTGTCCAGAGTGCCAAGTAATATTCAAGTTTCTCATTCCCAGTGTGTACTGGGTAGAAAAGCAGAAGAAAAATGAGCTGATTAACAAATTAAAGCAGAATGGGGAAAAAGCCCTGCAAGTACTTTGAAAAAGGGAAAGGAATGTGCTGGTTTGGATGAAAGTGTCTTAGGAAGGAAGTTTTGCAGGGAACAAAAGGGCTAAAGGAGGTAACAAGTTTCAGCAGAAATGTTTAGGTTCTCTAAGCAATTGCTCTGTGTACTGGAATGCACTNGAAAAAGCCCTGCAAGTACTTTGAAAAAGGGAAAGGAATGTGCTGGTTTGGATGAAAGTGTCTTAGGAAGGAAGTTTTGCAGGGAACAAAAGGGCTAAAGGAGGTAACAAGTTTCAGCAGAAATGTTTAGGTTCTCTAAGCAATAGCTCTGTGTACTGGAATGCACAATTGGGAACTACTCTTCTCCAAACACAGTGACTGCCCCTACACCATGGCAGGAGATCAGGGTCTTTGTTTCACTGTCAGCTAGCTATTTCCATGTTCTGACTCAGCCATGGCTGTTCTACACCAGTAAAAGCAGCAGCATTTGCAGCATTGTTCAAGTCCTCGCAGGTGAAAACAATTATGAGGCAAAAGTTTCCCTATAAATTGCACCAGTCACGGGGAATTTTTCACTTTTCCCTTTATGGGTGTTACCTCGTGTGTGCATCTCTGGGTATGTTCACAGCATGACCATGGTTCTCTAGGACAGAGGAACACAAGTGACAAGAGGCCACAGTGGTCAAGTCCAAAGCTGCCTTTCCTCAGGAATCTGGTGCCTCATAAATTGAGGCAAATCTGAGTCAACCCCAGGACTATTTCTTGTGCTTTCTGCACTCCCCATCCCTGTTGTGAGTGCAGCAGTCACTTCCTTATCACTGTCCTGTGTAACTCCTGTTTAGGCAACCTTTAATTGCTACTTCTTCCACCTTTCCTTGAAGAACAGCACTTACATTATATTTTTTTTGTGGATAGAAAGTATAATTGTTTTCAGCTAGTTCTCTCTTCCAGTTTTATGAAATCCCTGATGTGTTGATCTTAGAATGTTGAGCCTTGCTTTCCTCTTCTCTGTGACAGGGCAAGTGCAGCACCCAGAGGCTTGTAAATCCTGTCATCTGTGCTGCTGCAGCAAAAAGCATTGTCACTGAACAAATTTTACAATGATTGTATTGCCATCAGCTGGGGATCTAGGAGGCAGATCTTGCTTGGAAAGTGCTGCTAAATACTCAGAGAAAAGCAGATTTTGAATTCTCAGGGGTAAATATTTATTCCAGACTCTCAAAAAAGCAGTGATTTGTGAATCCAGGTGTGGGGGGGGGTTTAGTGGTGACAGCGCCTGGAATTTTTCAGCAGCCTTTTTTTCACGTGCTGAGACTTCTCATTAGCAAGCACTAACAGTCATGGCAGCAGCTGCACGGGTGTCCTGTCAAAGAGAAGAGTTGGTGCAGAAACTCTTTGTGCCCTCCAGTGCACTCATTACTGTTTTGTCATGGATTCCCCTTGGATTCTTATGGGGCCATTCCACAGATGAATAAGCAGCTGCTTTCTGATTCTCAGCACATATTTCCCGTTTGTTACAGTGCTCTCATCAGGTCTGGTTACACTCCCACATATTCTGATATTTCTGGTACCCTGCACCCTCTTAGGAGAAATAAATTAATAAACATCCTTGCATGAACACCTTTCTCTGTGTGCACTTAAAAACCAGTTCTGTGGCAAAAAATGTTCAGTTCAGATAACTGGTGATCTATGAAAGCAAGTTACAAATGAGTTTCTTAAACAGAATTTATTATAACATTTTTGTTGCAGTGACTGTAACACAGTGCAGATTTGATGTTTTCAATCCAGAGTTACAAGGGTGTGCACTCCTACCAGTCTATTTGATTATAAAATCCTTATCTCTGTTGTACTGTAGGCATTGAGGCAGCTCAGTTTGCTGGTTAATAAACTCTCTTGGATGTCTATAGCCCTTTTATAACATCTAGGACTTCTTGAGTTTCATGGTCACTGCAATGCTACATAGAGTTCATTCCTTCTCTTCACAGGTCATTGTGCTAATAAATATGAGATAGATGCCTTTGGGCATTAACAAACAGGTGCAGCCCTACAGTGTGACAAGGAAATTATTTTGGCTGGGACTTTCCAACAGTATATTATCAGAGGGGACTGTATAAACAAGTCAGTGCTTGTTGGAAGAAAGCATGGGTATGGGACTTCATTTCTGGCTGTCATCCTACTTCCCAGTTCACAAAACCTCGAAGACAGTGGATCTCTGAAGGCTGGAGGCAGCTTGCCTGTGTCTCTCTGTGCAAATTGTGCTACTGAGGGTCTGTCCAGGGACCCTCCAGAGTGACGAATATGCCAAGTCACTCCTATATGAAAAGAGACCCTGGCACCATGTTCTGCTTGCCAGAGGCTTGGAGACATTTAGAAATGCTGTCATGCAAGCCAAGATACAGCTCCAAGTTCTTTTAATTTCTGCAATGATCAGACAACTGCTGAATGCGATAAGGCAAGGATTTCAGCTCAAATAGGGAACAGGAAGGGGAGAGGAGAGAGACAGTAGAAGATACCGGGTAAGAGGTGCAGATGTTAAACTTTGATGTGCTCCCCTTCAGAGGAAAGAGCGGAACCGAGATTAGCAGCACTGTGCTCAGTAATGGCATTATCCTGCTCAAAACACCAGGAGATGCAGTTCTTCTGAATGTCACTGTGTCAGGGTACTTGATCCTCCACTCAGTTTGCTCTGTTTGAAACCAGATTAATATCTGAGACCAGGATTGCACCTTTTATCCTTGACAGTTGGAGCTGGTTATTGTTTTCAAGCAAAGTGCCTCCTTGCTGGAGTGGCATTCCAGTATTTGTCCCAGAGCAGTAGTGTGTCATAAGCCAGCAGCTCCCACTGAAGGAGAAGCTGGACCATTTCTCTCCTAGCTGTGCTGTGATGGTACAGCCCTGGTGCAACACTGTCAGCATCCCAGCTATACCTCAGACATGACACTGGACAGCATCCCTGAGCCTCCTCGTTTTCACGGACATGGCAGAGCAGGAGAATGAGCAAGACTCTAGAGGGATTCAGATGTGTTTTGTATATCCCAGACAAGCTGAAGCCATATATGAGCTCTTTCCAGTGTAGCACAAAGTGGTTCACATCCCTCCTGTTGCTCATTGCATCTCCAGGGGAAAATGTGAGTGCAAGGAGTGGCTTGTTCTAGTGGCTATCTCTAAAAATATGAATTTAATTATCTTGTAGGAGGCAAGATTGAAAAAAAAGTCTCACTGCCCTGGGACCAGAAATCAGTGGAATTTATCATGGATCCCAGGTCCTGGGATCCTGTTAATTTTGCATTCTGAGATCACCTTTGAGAAGACTCTGCTGTCTCTTAGCCAGTCAAGCTCTACCATTATTGTGACAACCAGCTGTGCTGTGCTAGGAGAGAAGCTGTTTGGTCTTGCTTTTACCCCTGGCACTGTGCTGCACTTTGCTACTGCAGTGAAAAGTGTGTGCATAACTTCTGCCAGCATTTTGAGCAAGTTCTTATTGGGCAGGGGTGAGGACGAGCACTGCAGGGAGATGGTGATGCTGCTGCAGCTGCACAGTGACCAAATCCCTACCTGTGCCAGGTAATGTGTGTGTGATGTGTGGGCCTGTCTGCTCTGTAGGGCAGCGACTTCAGATAGTGACAGCCAGAGAATATGGGCCAAGACCTTGACTTGAAGATTCCCTTTCCTTGCCGGCTCTACATTCCTGAGAAAAAAATAAGTTATGGTGTGGGGTCTACCTGCAGTCCTGCTGTTTTGGTGACAGCTGTGGGGGAGCTGTGGTGGAAGATGTAGTTTCACAGTGACAAGAAAAGACATTTTTCTCAATCCAGTTCACTGGTCTTGGGTTGAAAATATTTTAGGGCACCACAAAAGTCACGCCTGAGTGTTCTGAATTTTCAGGGATGTTAACAGTGAGTGACTCTACTGGGTTTGGGAGATAGCCATCTTCAGATATTCTTTTTAATCTCTTCATACCTCATTTTTTTAATCATTCAGGTGGGGAGTGAGAAGCAGCATTTACCTGCCTCCCATCACATACATACCTACTGTTGCTGAGGAGGCTTCACTGCTGCTTCTGGCAAAGTCTTACATCAGAGCTGCACCCTCAAGTGCCAGAACTTTGTGCAGCTTTTCCTTCACAAACCACATAGATCAAGCTAGGCCTGTCATAGTGAACAGGCTCAGCACAAAACACACTCTAATTCCACCTGGTGATGCCTTCATAAGGGGAAGCTCCATATTAATATTAATGTCAATAAAATATATAAATTTCCCATTCAGTGAAACTCATTTCTGTACTTCACAAGTTGTAAAGGGATCTGAGCAAAGACACTGCATTGGGAACAGTGAAAAACACCCAACATGGATCAAAAGCATCAACATGCTCATAAAAGAAAGGAGGGATTTATCCTGATTAATTTCAGGAAGATGTTGAGTGTGCCACAGACAGACCATGCTCAGGGCTCCACAGGGGTTTGTGCAAGTAAATAGAGAAGACAACTTACAAACAGTGGGAGAAAACTCAGAATCTGTTTCTTGAGGCAAGACCATTTTTCTGGCTCACTGGGGAGAGCTCCAGCTTAATCAGGGATAACAACACATTTTTCCTGATGTTCCTGAGGAAAGAAATTAGTAAGACTGAAATGTTTACTGAAAGAAAATATATTCTGGATCTTACGAGGAGTCAGACTTCATCAAGACTTGGCCATTAATAGCCACCAGCACTGTATTCTATCCTCTCTAATACACATTTAGGGTGATACAGGACCTTGGGGAACTTGTCCTGGTCTTTTAGAAAGTGATGAATTTATTCTTTAGATGGGAAGTTGTTCAGTTCCTATTTTTTTCATCTTGACACAGTTTTTTAGATGTGTGCGTTATCCATGGGAAGTTTTAGTGGGTTTTAAATACTTGCAGGTATCCTATGCTGCTCTGTGATCAACTGGAGGTATTTCTTCCTCTGAGCTTTGAATGGTTATGTTTCCATTTCACTTTCCAAATCTGAACAAAATTAGAATTTCCAATTTCAAAAGCTCTCCCCTTTCCTTTATCAGCAATAAAAAAGAAATGGGAACGCTTGCCTGGCCTGTTCTGCACTGTTCATTATTTTACAGAAATGTATCACTAGGTTTCTCTTCTTCATAAAGTCTCTACAGACAGGCTTTTAAACTGTGCTTCTTCTGATAGCTTTCATTATTTTTAACTCCTAACATATAATACTTCTATGTCTCATTTAGTAGAAAACTGTAAAGATCAAATTTCTGTTTAAATATGAAGCCTTGTTAACAGTTTTTTTAAAATCACTAAAATGGAGAAGTCATATGAATCATTGCTTCTCTTCTATTACTGAGGAAAAAAGAGAATAAATGTCTAGAAAATGTTTGCTGTAACCTTTTTGAAAGAAACATATTTCACTGACTGTAAAATATGTGCTTGTTTGCCTGCTAAGGAAAAGATTGGCTGGATAGTGACTCAGGAGCCAAAGCAATTTCAAAGAAGAGAGGTGGGTTCTGTTTTATAAACAAAGAAATCCCAAGTGCTGTGTGTGGCTAGAACAGCCTCACAGAGAAATTGAAATTTTTATGATCCTAGAAGATTAAATGAGAGAATGGTGCAATAACTCTATTGGTTTAATGTACGTTTTCTTTTGGATAACACAAGAAGAGGTCTTCTGCTGCCTAAATCGAATGTAGCACTTTTGGTCCCTTTTCTTGTTGATTTTGTGCTGTGAGTTCAGTAACAGCCCAAGATTTGTTTTGTTACTCCCACCCTCCAAAACCTGTGTATACAACCAGAAACACTGAAAATGTTAACATTTCAGAGATCCTTAATGTTTGTTCTTGCAAAGAGCGCCCAAACAGACCAGAATTCATCAGAAATACAACAAATCTCTTTGTTGCTTTTCCACTGGTGCCATTTTAAAAACAGTAACATCTTTATTGCAGCACTTATGAGGAAAAGGGGCTCCTTTACCCTTCAGCAGTCAGACAGATGCTCCTTCTGTGTCTCCAGTCCTTTGGCTGCTGCTCTCACACCGTGCAGTTACTGTCAGCACAAAGCCCATGGATGGCATGATGACATGGGAGCTGTAGCAGACATGCATAGACAGAGAGACGGGTTCAGTGTGGTTTTACTCTCAAAGGAAAGTCCCCACAGCCACCAGAACAGTGTCAAGCAAATCTCAGGTTTAAAGCAGCTTAGAAGGACTCATGGAAACTGTCCCTTGTGACTTCAGCTGACAGCAACTCCACCTGGCTACTCCTAAATCCCCCACCACAACCCCTTTAACACAGCAGGTCCCATGAGGGTTTAAGCTCACCTCCACGGGGAACATGATCCCACAAAGCCCTTGGCAGTGTTTTTCTCCTTGCTGCCATGCTGTCTCAATCTCATTTGGCTTTTGTTTCAGGGGATGGGGTCACGAAAGCCTCCTGGAAACTGCTGCTGTTCGAGCTGACACGCAGAGATGATGTCAAATCACACTCTGAGACGACACCTCTGCCCCACAGCACTCCCACGACAACATCGTGGTGACTGAACTGGAGCAGGGATGGAGCCTTGGAAGGCTTGCAGGCGGGGGAGCCGGGGCCAGACGAACTGTTACTGAAAAGCTGAATAGTCTGTTACAATTTCTCTCTGTTTAAGCAGACTCTGAAGTCAACTCTTCAGAAGTGAAGGCTGGTACCTGCTGCAGTTCTGTGTGCCTGCCTGTCTTTTGAACTCCTTCAAAGAGGCCCTTGTACTTTGCTGGGAAAATGAAGAGGGAAATCCCTGTGTAATCTCCATCAATACCTTTCATTTCCCGAGGCATGAAGTGTCCTGGAGAGAGAGCACCTTTCCCCTGCTGACACAGCGGGGCTCCTTTGTAACCCTCCTCGGGCTCCCAACAGACACCCAGACACAGCTGCTTCCCCTGCTCCTCAAAGTGCTATCACAAAGTAGTTAAAATAATTTACATGTTGTTAATGTAATTTTTTTTTCTGAGATAAAGCTATGTAAATGTGCATGGAAGAGTCAAAATGCCCAATTTAGGAAAGAATTTGAGTTTCTAATGCTATCGACAGCACACATGTTGTCAGAACTCCAGGAACAATGAGAGAAACAGCTGCTTTCCTTCAAGTGTTTTTCACTTGAATTATTATTTTCTAGTGTTCATTAGTCCTGTAAAGTCAACCAGCCATTTTGTTCCAAATATTTGGCTAGGTAATAATTCCAAGAAAATTCTAGCGGTCGTGTATTGATCCTAATAAAAGTATGAAGCTTTGGAAAAGTAGAGGGGTTGGATGGAGTGTTTGATGCACAACAGACAGCTTGCCTCCAATCATCACAAATAAACACTAACAGAGCACAGAAACGGCTGCAGGACTTCAGGAGAATAAATAACCATTTGCAGATTGAATATTGGCTGTCGTATCACTGATTTGTGGGGTTTATTAATTACTGGCTCAGCGAGAGGAGCCCTTTTTCTGCTCCTCCACAATCAAAGGAGGCACGAGATAGATGTGGTTTACATTCATCCAAAGTTAGAAGTCATGATGTAAATCGCAGAAATAGACATGAATCCAGAAAAAAAAAAAAATGTGTAATTTGAAAAACGTGTTCAAGCAATAGCTGCGTGATATCTGCTTCCCAAAATGTTCAAAGGAAGAGGGCTATGGGTAGAGAGCCTAATGGGGCTGTTTGTTTCCTGGGGAGCAAAGCACTAAGTTTTAATGTTCATGAAAACTGAGAAAACAATTACTTTGTTGTGTATGGAAACTTCTAGCCTTCAAAATTCAGAGAGAAATGCTGATTAAGAAATGCTGGGATCCAAAGGTCCTGAGCATACCTGAGTGGCTGCAGTAGCTGGGGTGATTCCCTCTTTCCCAACAGGGAGATCTGTGGCAACTCTCACGACACAGTGCTGGCCCTTACACCCAGCACTGAGCTTCCCTGCTGGATTGCTGCTTGTCACCCCACCTGCCTCATCTCTGGGACAGGGAAGCTGGCCTGACTCCTCTGCTGACTGCTGACTCTGGGCCCCTCAGTTCAGGAAGGACACTGAGGGGCTGGAGCGTGTCCGGAGAAGGGAACAGAGCTGAGCAAGGCTGTGGAGCACAAATCCTGTTTGGAGCAACTGAGGGAGCTGGGTGTGTCTAGTCCTGTTATAAACACATATTATAAAGTTGGCTTTTCGCAAATATTAAGATGAGTGTTGTATATATAAAGTTGTTATAAATACATATTGTGGTATTGGGGTTTTTTTCTTTTCACACCCATATAGGGTGGATATTATATGTGTGGTATGAAATAGTTTTCTTCAAGAGTAAAAGTAAGTTGCTGAAGTGTCTCTGTAGTGAGTGAACTGACTGCACGGTCAGGGTAACACCCAGTAAAGACCCCTGCTGCTGAAATGAAGACATCTGCTACTGATAGACCAGCTCCCAGCACTGACCATCTGTAAAAATTATAGACCAAGGCCCAAATTAAGACTGATAAGAATTAATTAAAACCACAGCCAAGAAACACACATGCTCTAAAAAGGCACGACCAAGGAGCGGCCATGCAAAACAGCTCCTAGAAACATGGAAATAAGTTCTTAGAAAAGTTTAAAGACACATATTTAAGGGGGAGGTCTATAAAACAGCAGGGGTGCTCTTGGCCAGAAACACCCTGGCCATGTATTTTGCTTTATTGCCTTGTCCTTATTGTCTTTTATTAAACCTTTTAAATTCTACCAAGAAAGTGAACTTCATTTTTCACAGTCCAGAGAAAAGGAAGCTTGGGGGTGACCTTATCTCTGCAAGTCCCTGGCAGGAGGGTGTAGCCAGGTGGGGGTCAGCCTCTGTTCCCAGGTAACTGCTGGAAATGATGTAACATTCCTAATTAATTGTTTTGATTAACTTTTCTAATTTGATTTTTAAAATTACATATTTATGCATTACAGTGACATAATCAGCAAAATAAAGAGAGGACTTAAGCTTAGTCTTAAACTGTCCCAGGGGAGGTTTAAGTTGAACAACAAGAGGAATTTCTTCACAAATTTAGCAATTAATTCTTCTAACCCTTTTCAAGCTTCTAATTTTTAAGTATATTGTTTCTGTCTTACCAGTCAGGTTTCAGCCATACTCTTACTGGTTCTGCTGCTTTTGATTTTCATGGAAAACTATTTTATTAATAGCTCTGAGATCTTGTACTAGCCTGTATTCATTAGTATATGGCTTCTTTACCCATAGGATTATATATTCTGACTGATATTCCCGTAGTAATCCATGCCGAACAATTTTTTTTTTTTTCACAAAATAAGGTGATTAAACATTGGAATGGGCTGCTGAAGGAGGTGAAGTCACCGTCCAGAGGCGTTGGAAGACTGGACATGGCAGGTGTGGTCTGTTTCACACGGTGCTGGTGGGTTACAGGTTGGACTCGATGACCTCCGAGGTCTATTCCAACCTGAACGATTCTGTGATTGCTGGGACGACGTGACCGGAGCCCGGAGCAGCGCTTTGCCCCGGCGGTGCTGTGCTCCACCAGGGGAAGGGCCAGGCCTGGACGGCTGCTCCAAGGAGCGCAGGAGGGAGAAATGCATGGAGACAGCGCACTGATGAAGGGAAGAGCTGGATGCTGGTCCAGCAGAGCGCACTCCCACCGCCGTGGCCCGAGCCCTTTGCTAACTAAGCGTTCATTAAGCACTAATTGCGCCG
>VYXF01003476.1:233828-313477 GCA_013397295.1 Polioptila caerulea | reverse complement strand
CAGACGAATGGGGATACAATTCAGCATCAACCCAGGACAATTTGTCTTAAAGATGTTAGTGTGGGAGGGATTTGCTCATGGTTTAGTTTTTAAAGATAATCCAATTTGGAGTTGCTGTATCAGTTGATGTATTTATTTATTGTCCCTTGTGTTATGTCTTGAGGCTAAGAGGGTCTCTGACTTCTATAGTGTCCCTCAGGGCCCATTTCTTCTGCCCTCAGGGAATTCTTGGAAACAGGTGGAGTAGATAAAGCGATCACATCTGGCCAACAGAAGTTTCTGTGTAACCATCTACATCCACTACTTGGATGCGTATTTGTCTTCATAAAAAGTCAGTGTCCATCCCTTTAAGGGCAAGCATCTGCTCTTATGACAGGAGAATATGAACTCCAAAGCTCTTGCTTTGGCTCCATGGCAGGAAGGAAGCAATGACCTGAGGTTTTGAGAAGCCATATAAAAGGCTATGTGGCCTGTTGAATGAGGAAGAATAGTATTATTTTGCTAATCTAACCACTCCAGCCACCTGTGCTTTTGTAGCCATTTTGGGAGTTCATTGTACTGTCAGTACTGCTGTTCCTTCTGTTATATAAACTAGCATCAAATCCTATTTTCCAAGTTCTCTATGCTTCCAGCTGGTGGAACACTGCAGATATTTATAGTGGTGCATAGTGTGATGCACTTCCAGTTGTCTCAGGGAGAATGGAAATACCTCTGGTTTTTGTTCCTGAGAAGGATCTGGTTTAAAGTGACTCATTTCTTTGACAGCAGCACTTGTATTTCTAGAAAAAAATCTGTACCTAGTTAGAGAGTTACAGTACAACAGCTCCCCTGGGAGTGTTAAGAACAGGATATTGGGAAGTGCTGTGCTGACAAAATCTCAAATGTGTTGATGCAGTTGTCCTGGCAAAGATGTCAGGTTCTACTTTAGCTGTTTTTATAAATAGTGCCTGGTGATGCTGCTCATGTTTCAGTAGTTCATAGCAAGTTACAGGGAAGGACCAGGGAACACTTGACCGTCCCATACAGCAACAAATTACTGACAAAACTGTCTTTGCATCATGAGTGCTTGTCTTCAAGTCTTTTTGCTGTGTTTTCATGAGTATTAATCACAATCTGTGGATTGCTGTTAGAAGCATTTTAATGCCATCTTACTATGACTTTTTCAAAAAGAACTGTTACATCACTGTAAATGCAAGATTAGCTTCTTCGGGAGTTTTTGTGCATTGATCATCTCTGCTCTGCAGGTTGATCTAAATTCTGGTGATACCAGAGGCTGTTGAGCAGACTGAGCATTTAGACTCGCAGTAGTTGTGGTGCTGACTCACCCTAACCCAGCTGTGTGGTGTTTTTTCAGTAAAATGAATAATAGTGGAAGGCTGGTGATTTGCCAAATAACATTTGTAAAATGCTTATGAGGAAAAAAGGAAGTGATCAGCTCAGCTTTGTGGTTTTCAGGTCTGTAGACAAATTCTTGACGATTCTTGTTTCAGACAACCACCTATACTCGCAGGGGACATGGAAATTGCACCAATCCTGGCTGTTCCTTCACTTATGTCACCAGGCATAAGCCACCAAAATGCCCAATGTGCGGGAACTTCCTGGGAGGGAAATGGATCCCAAAGGTAAATTTGTCTTTCCTTTCCTGACTTTGAGACAAAAAGTGCTGGTTTTGTGGATGCCTGTGATACTTCTAGACCTGTAGATCTAGCACAGGAGGTCAGACACACCAGAAATGATCCCTGCACTTGTGTTCCCAGTGCATGTGCTGGAGCAAGTCACCATAGCAGAGGACACTTGGCCAAGGTGAGACCTAAAATCACCACACTCTGGGGAAAGATGCTGCTTGTATCTGTTAGAATAGATGGGGCTGCATTTACTAACTCTCTCTTTGAAAGGATGCACGTTCTTCTGGCCTTCTGCCTGTACAGTTCCTGTGACTGGAAAGCATTGCCTGTTCTTCCTCCTATAGCCCCAGCTGAGCTCAGGAAGTTTTTTTTTTGGTGGTAATTAATATCAGCATTTGAACTTCTACAAATTTAGTTTTCTGTGGTCTTTCAACATTGCTTTTTAACAGAGAGGAGGAACAACTCTCAACTATAGGACATGTATGATCCTTTAAGAACTTGTTAATAAAGTTTATCTAGTGGAAGCTGAAATGCTATTGGGTATGGTTGTCTCATGGCCATGTGTCTGGTCATGATGTTCTTACCTCTGACTGGAAGGAAATTTCCAGGTGTTGGTAGAGTTGTGAAGCTTGTCTGAGTGGAAGAGTCTTTCTCCACATGATTCCTACTCTGTGTAAGTTATTGGCACCTCTACTAGCTGTGTACAGAAAAACACACTGGATCCTTAAACCTTGGCACTATCCTGGTAATTATTCAGCTCTGAACAGATGTGCATTTCTGTCTGAAGAAAGTCTCCTCAGCCACAATTTAAAGGATGTACTCAGTGTGGAAATTGGCATTGACATTAGGTGGCTTTGTGTGGATTTGTTCTGAACCTCCTTTGTTTTGTGTCTGAATCCCTTAAACATTCAGGGGTGAGAACTCTTTTGGGCAGCTTGCAAAGTCTGTGGTGTCTGAGCTGAAGGCTGAGCTTCCTGTGTGGTAGGGCACAAATGGTGATGGTGACATCTTTGCTTTTGTTTGGTAAACTGGCTGAGGTAGAGAGGTAGCTGAATGCAAATGTATTTCTGGATTCTGCCTGAACATGGCATGTCTGCTGCTTTTCAGTTCTAATCTGGTTTGACCTGAAAGGTTTTGGAGGGAGTTTTCCTTTTTGTCTTTCAGACTTACTCCGATCTGCTGGATTCCATTTCTGATACATTTTTCCATATTCCAGATCAATGTTCATTGTACCTTTTTTGACTCCAGTACAATGATTTCTGTAGCTGTAGTCTTGGAAGTAAAATTTTTCTTAGAAGTCAAAAAATCTGCCTAAGTAATCCTGTTTTCTGGTTGGCTCACATGCTTGCTTTTCTGAAATCTTGTATCCAAAAGATGCGAATCCTCTGTCTTAACTCCCTTTGATTGCTCAGTAATCAAGAAGAACAGACAGCATCAGAGAGCTGAAGCTGTGAAAGAGAGTGTAGGAGATGGACCCTTGCTACAGAGGGTGGTGGGTGACTTTGTGGTGTTGATGCTAATGGTTATATTTAAGGGAGTTAAAGAAAGATTGATTCTTTGAAGTAAACAATGTCTAAAAATAATATATGAAGGGCCAAGAGGCCACATACAATGTTAGCAGGGCTTTTGCTGTTGTAGGAGATGCTGTCTTTCTACTCCCATACAATTCACTGCTTGAACACTTAGGATTTTGCTGGTTTGATCCAGCATTAAATAGACCATAGGAAATATGGCATATGTGCAGGAGACTTGCTTATCTGTGAACGCTGAAAGCTCTGAAATGTGACTCTCTCCTTGTTTCCAGGAAAAGCAACCAAAAAGCAAATCTGAGCCAAATTCAGGCACCTCTCTTAAAACTCCAGCAGCTAAAAGAGGTCAGCAGTCAGCCCTCACAGAACCCACGGCCGTTAGCGAGAGTTCCTCCAAGTCTGCCTTGGAGAGCTCCGAAGCTGTCAGCCAGCTGCTGAACGCTGTGCCTGTCGGAGGGCAGATGCCTGAGATGGAGTGGGAGGAAGTGATCATCTCTGAGGGCCACTGTGTCCCAGATAATGTGCTTGCTGAAGACAGGAGGAGTGCTGTTGGAGTGGTGCTGGGCCAAGAGAGCCAGCGGCAAGCAGACACTTCGGAGCAGGCAGAGAAAGGAAGTGTAGGGCTGGGGATGTCGACGTCTTCTGAGGTGTTGAGTCCAAATGCCTCTGTGAAAAAGCCAGTGGTGGGGTGAGTCAGTTTTCCATGTGTTATGGGAGCATATGATGTCTATTGTGTGCTCATGGGACTTGTCCAAGAAGTTGAAGGCTGTTGGCAGTGCTTCCTGTAAGACTTATTGTGTTTGCTGTCTGTTTTGTGCCAGTTCAGGATTGTTCCTTTGAGTCTTTGTCTGTCGGAACTAATATTTTTTAAGTGACAGATTGTAGTCACAGGGCAGATGCAGCCTTAGCACTGTCTCTCTTTCTATTGCAAGAGCTGTGATTAGTGTGCTAACAAAGCACAATTCAGGCAAAAGAGGAATACTGGAGCTGAGGGGAAATCGATGGAATATTTTTCCACTTGTAGCTCTTGTTTTTCAGAACTGATGCAGCAGCTGCTACACACAAGGGACAAGAAGTAAAGAGTAAACCAAGACCCAAGCCCTCCTTGCTGGCTGCAGCCAGACCTATGCGAGCCATTCTGCCTGCTCCAGCCAGCCTGGGGAGAGAAGCCAGCACAGAGCAGCTGAGCAGCAAGCAGGCCTTTGCAAGTACTGGTAAAAGCAGCATTCTCTGTGTGCTTTGGGAGCTGTTGTCTGTCCTCACCATGCTGAAGTGGTGTCTGCCCACAATGACATAGGTTTCAAGGGAGGTGGTTACCAATGTTAGAAAAAAACCCAGTTTGTCTCTGCCTCAGTGCAATAAATGGGCCATGAAACACCTGCTTGGGTTATTTCAAGCTCAGAGGAAAGATCTCACATGACTATAGTGGCATTTACCAGGGGTGTCAGAAAGAAACAGAACCTGTTTTCTCACATTTAACCTGGTGCATCTCTTTCCTCCTTCTAGACAAGCATTCCCCTGTGAGAACATCAGGCTTGAAGCCCAGTACACTGAAACAGTTGGGCCATTCAGTTCTGCAGTCACCAACTGCTGAGGAGCAAAAGGTTGTTCTTCAAATTCAAATTATTTTCCTGGATTTTTTTGGGGGAGGGTTTTGTTTGTGGTTTTGGTTTGGTTTGGTTTTTTTTTTCTCCTAGGTGAGTGATATGAACTGAGTGAGAAGTAGAACAAAAAATGCTTTATGATTATGAGATATGTGACTGGCTGTTCTTATTCTGTGGCTGGGTAGCAGAATGACTGCTTGGTGGCTGATTGTGGGAACTGAGCTGAGAGATGCTGTTGGACAATCCTACTGTTGGTTACTTTGGGAACCTCCCAGCTACTTCCAGAAGATGTTTAAAGGATCTGCTGGTGCTTTGATAATCTAACATGCAATGTTGAATACTGAGCTTTTCACCTGTAAAATATGACTGAGTGTGCCAAGGTGCTGAAGTGAATCTGAGAATTGTAATGCCTTGGCATGCAAAATAGTATCTTATGGTATTATTGATATTAAATGAAAATTAATTAATCTCTTGGGGGCAGGAATGCTAATAGATACTGATTATTGGTGCATGTTTGTATTTAATAGTAGGTGCCTGATGAGTGTTGTTTTTTCTGCTTTCAATCTCTAGCTCCAAAGTTCTGTGACAAGCAGGGCATCTCAGGTTAAAGTTGTGGAGGTCAAACCAGACCTATTCCCTTCCTACAAGTACAGTTGCACCGTAACTTTGGTGAGAATTTTTCAAATAATGTGACTTCTGCCATGGGGAGTGTCCTCTATGGGATGAGAATCTTCTGGGACTTCTGCTTTACTGACTTGCACAAATACATCTCATTTTTAATGTGAAATAATCTGTACTTTCTGTCATCTCTAGACCTAGTCCAGTGTGACTGTGCTCTGTTTTGCAGTTATGTTTGGGACCTTGTTAAGAGATGGATTTTAACTTGCGTGCCCATGCATAACCCCCATCCCCTCCTTGAGTTGAGCAGGGAGGATCAGAGGTTTCTGAATGAATTTAATGTCATTCTGGTCTGGAGAGCTGGCCCTAGAATGATTAAGTAACACTTAAGGGATTCTGTGCAAAGTGACAGGGCTATTGATGTTTAAACAAGATATTATAAAGTGGAGATAAAACATAGAATAATCTTTTTTAGAATCTTGTTGGCTTAGAATCATAGTCTCATTCAGGCTGGAAAAGACCTTTAAGATCATGGAGTCCAACTATTAAATGTCAAGGTCAGCAAACATCTCTTTTGTGTCATTCAGGATTTGGGATTAGCAACATCACGTGGCAGGGGGAAATGCAAGAACCCCTCCTGCAGTTATGTGTATACAAACAGGCACAAGCCACGGGTCTGTCCAAGCTGTGGATACAACCTTGCCAAAGACAGGACTGAGAAAACAGCAAAATCCCTGGTAAGGTTCAAGCTGACTTGTTTTATCAGGTCTGTTTTGAGCTGGGCAGAGAAGTTTGGTTTGCAGGTCTCTGTGGAAACATGGTTTGGGCTTTTTTTCTTTCTTCCCGTTATGATAAACTTTTCTGGCAGAATGGTTCCTATTTAAAATATCTGTGATGGTGTTTGTTGAACTCCTCTAGCAGTGGTGCTTCAGGCTGAGAGTGAATCTGAGCATACCAAGTGCTACCACTGGGTGTCTCCTCAACTTAAAAATGCTTCTGTTGTGTCAGTACATGCTGGGAAAATTGACCCTGAAGTCACAGCATTGCTGTGTCAGCTTTGTTGAGCTTCAGACTTCATCAAGAAACTCCCAAGTATCCTCTGCTTTGTGAGCAGTCTGGGGCTAGTGTCAGTTAAGTTAGTACATCTTGTGTTAGAACTTCCTGTTTATAAGGGTTTGTAGAGCAACTTTACTTCCAACCTGAATTTATTTCTGGATGCAGGGGCTTTTTCTGATTTATTCAGTTGTCTGCTGTTCTATGTGGATGTAATTAATTCTGGGGTTGGTTGCTTTTGCCCTTGCAGCCTCAAAGTTTGGCTTTTCTTGTATTGTCATGTTTTTAAAACAATAAATTAAAAAAAGGAGCTTTCCTGCTCTTAGCTGAAATGCCTACTCAGCAAATAGAAAGAATTTTAGTCTATGTAGTAATGACTCATCCACGTGCCTTTTTTTTATTTTGAAGAACATAACTTTGTTTAGTGGTTTTGTTTTTTCTTTGAAAAGACAAACAAGCTTAGATGGCCTGTGTGAAACTCACACACAAACAGCTGTGTAAGGAACAGCAATGTGCTTAGCTCAGCTTGCATTCTGAGAGGCATGTGGCTTGTCTCTTCCTCATTTAGTTATTTTCTTTTTTTCTGGTTGTAGATCTGTTTAGCATTCCTGCCACACAGTTCATTGTTGCCTCTGGCTTTTGACTGATCGTTTCTCTCATTGCTAGACTAGTCAGAAAACCAGGTTGAAATTTGACAGAAGGGGATTAAACAGATCAGCCTGTTTGTGTTCTCTCTGTCCTCCTGGGACAGCCTGGAGTTTGGTTCTCCTGTGTTTGTGCATTTTGTTGTGATGGTATGTGTATATTGGAGAAAGGTAGACTGTACCTCTTCAATTGTTATTGATTAGCGTGTTCTGTGTATCACAGCCCCCAGTTCTCTTTTAGTACTTGGGTCCTCCAGCTAATGGAGAGCTGTGCAGGCTGCTCTGAGCCTGTGCCTGATAACCTGTGCAGAAAGACAATGATGATTAGGAGTTCAAGTGATGAGGCTTATTCAAGTGTTTACATACCTGTTGGTGGTTATCATCACCTTCTGGATCCCCTGTCATTGCACTTAACATTTTAATGGCCAATCTGTGATGGTCTGGCAGTGCAGAAGTTCCTGGAGGGCTGGGCTGTAATAAACTGGTTTTGTTAAAGTAATTTGGGCTTGAAGCTCCCATGTGCAGTCCATGATTCAGCAGTAGAGTAGAAGTCAAGTGTACTGAGTGCAAAGGTTACTGTGTTTCTGCTGCCTTTTATGATTTCTTTGGGCCAAATATTTCATCCCCATGCTTGCCTAGTTGGATGTGTTGCTTTCCAGGAGGTCAGTCCAGGACACTCAGACATGCTGAACACCAGCGAGCCCCTCACGCTGTCCCAGAAGGAAACCCAGCGTCAGTCCACGCTGCAGCTGCTGCGCAAGGTGATGCAGATCCCCGAGAACGAGTCGGAGCTGGCAGAGACCTTCAGCCTCATCCATGAGCTCAACAGCTCCCGGCTCATCCTGTCCAACGTGAGTGAGGAGGCAGTGACCATCGAGCAGACCTCCTGGTCCAGCTACTACGAGTCTCCGTGTGTGCAGTGCCTGCTCTGTAACAGCCCCTTGTACAAAGGGGAACAGAAGTAAGATTCTGCTTCGGATTTTGACTCTCTCAAACTCGTGCTGATTTTCTTTGTTCCGAATCTGCCTGAAATAATATTTGCTTTAGCCCCTGGTAGTGAAGCTGGTGGAAGTGACACTGAATAAGCTAAACGTGTGTGGAAGGGATTTAGCAGGATCAAAGAGTGACTGTAAAGTCTAGATGTAACTTTTTTCTTATTGAAACAGAGTATTTTCATTAGTCATTCCCTCTTTGTTTTCCATTCTGATGCTTTGAAGCTGAGAGAGAAAAACTTGTGTGTTTACAGGTGTGAATTGAGTGATTTCCTTTTTCTGTCTCCCTGGTCTGAGTATTTCCTGTGTGTATCTTTTTGCTTATGATATTTTTCATTCCTTCATTTCTTAGTGTGTGCTTGAGTGAATGCTTTTTTGGAACAAATAACCAAATTGAAACCTGAAGGACTTTCATAAACTTTTAGTACATAGACTATGTTGCTTTAACTAGATTTCTGTGAAAGCCTGTAGGATATCTCCTCCCTGAGTCTGCCAGACATCCTCCTGTTTCTGAAAACATGATCTAAAATTTTTCCTACAGCAAAATGTTGGGGAGTTTAACATGTTTCTTTCTTACACAAAAAAAATCTTGATACAAATGATGGATATTTGCTTTGATCAGGCTAGCACTAATTGAGATCTTACCAGAAGAGATACTTTTTATGTTCTGCATTTCTTTTAGAACAGAGCAATCTCACACCCTGTCCCTCACCTTGGGACTTACCAACCTGTGCATTGTAAATCTTTGTCTGTGCCTGGCTGCTTTGCAGTGCTCTGCGTGTGGGACTCTCCCATGTGCCTGCACAGGCTCTAATTAAAGCCCTGCCAGTGGGAAGGAGGTGACTTTGGCTTTGATTCCTGTTTTCTCAGGTGGACAGCAGTATTTCAGCCACTGGCACTTTCCTATCTGAACTTCCCCCTTGGCAGTTACACTGTAGAGGAGGAGACTGAATCCCTGTGTGCAGGGACAGGCTGTCGAGTGGGACGTGTTACTGATCAGCACAGCAATGGCACAGGCACTTCTCCCAGGGCAGCTGGGGCCATAGGTTTTGTCCACCTCCCCAACAGTAGGTGCCCAGTGTATGGAGCTGGAGGGATGCTCTAGTGCTGTTTAAAAGAATGTGAGCAGTGACCTGACTCTGCCTGGGAAATCTGTTTTAAAATGTCACTTTTCCTGGTGTGATAGGATGTGGTGAGCTGGCTTAGTTCGTTATAATGAACTCATGTCAACTAAATAGCTGAAGTTACTGCAGGGCTGGACTAAAAAACCCATTGGCTTCACTCAGATTGGTTTTTTTGTTTTGTGTTGCAGTTCCTTTGCTGGTCCTCAGGAGTGCTGGCTGCTGACAGCCAATCGGTTACAGGTGGTTACAGCTCAGGTCAAAGTGTGCTTGAACCTACATTGTCTGGCCCTCCATAGCTTCACTGACATTTACACAGGTAGGAAAGATGTAAGCATACAGCATGACTGCAGTCTGAAGCCTTGGGATTGTATCAGGGCATTCTCCAGGCACAGAAAAGCTTGTTCCCTTCCCCAGTGTACTAAATTTAAATTATTTTTTAATTGCTTCTGCCTATTCTGCAAGTAAATCTATATTTGTGACTGAAAACGCATTAATGTTCTGGTGAGGAAGACCTTGCCTTGATTCACTAGTGTAGGTCTGTGAATGTGGAGTTCTGCAAGGCAGCCCCTGAGATCATAGTCAGAGACATCTCTGGAGAGCAGTTTCGTGGCATTGGCTTGTGAGATGGATTGGCAGCTGTTCCTTGTAGCTTTGTAAATCAATAGACCAGTCTGTGAAAGGAGCTGATCGAAAGATCCCAAGCAGGGAACTTTGCATTTCAGAGGTGCAGAAGCACTGTTTGTGTTTCCACTATCCTCCAAACTGTACTCATGTGAGTGTGTTGTGTATCAGTAAGGAATATATTTCTTTGTGAGGAGGATCTGGAAGCCTACAGACAATAACTGTCTTGTTTTACCTGCAGGCCTTTTCAATGTGGGGAACAAATTGTTAGTGAGCTTGGATCTCCTGTTTGCAATCCGAAACCACATTAAACTTGGAGAGGATCCCAGAGTGGCTGTTAGCAATATCCTTGACTCTGTTCAGGAGCAAACTGGTGGGTTTTCCTTCTTGCTTTTTTACCATAACATACCAAACTGTGACCTGATGATGATTTTTAGATTATAAAAAGGCAAGCCTCACCTATTTTAGTGTGGAGTATTTATATTTAATCCTAAAGCAAACAGTAACTCTATGACCAGTTCTTTGTGACAATTCTCTGGAGGGCAGGTTTGGTTTTATCCTGCATAGAAAAGCCTTACTACCTCTCCACTGGCTTCAGGATGGAAAAACTGTAACAGTGGCATTGTTCTCTTTTCAGACAAAAGCCTGAGCCCTGATGAGCAAAGTCAACTCCAGGAACTGCTGTGCAATGGCTATTGGGCTTTTGAATGCCTGACAGTCCGGGATTACAATGATATGATCTGTGGAATCTGTGGCATAACCCCCAAGGTGGAAATAGCCCAGAGGAATACGGAAAATGTCCTAGCACTGAAAAATATAGAGGTGGGTTTTTCCCACAGCTCACATCCTGTTCGTGTTCAAAGCAGATCATAATAATTTTTTGCTGACTCTTCATGATGCACAATATATACATGAGACCTTTGTGAGTGGTTTTCTGCTGATGCCTGACAAGAGGATGTGGCTGGAGCAGCAATGCCTGTGCTTCCTCTTAGAGGTGTTGATGTGTAGTTCAGGAAAAACAAGATCCTTTATCCGTGGACCACAGCTTTTGTCCAGCAGCCTTGGGCAGTAGGAACCTTAGATGGTTGTTGAATTAGGTCTTCCTTTGACATGAACACATTCTTTTTTATCTCAAGTTTCCTTGAGATGCTGTCTTCTCTAATGGGGAAAAAAGCCCTAGTAGGAGAATGTAGCATGTCTGGCTTTTGTGTCAAATATGTCAAATTTTGAGTCTTACCCAAATGCAAAGTGGTTGTGGGAAGCTTTAGGAGACCGAAATCATCTTGTTATATTTGGGCTGAGCACTCTCCTGGATAGTCCTCATGCCATGAGTGAGACTGACACAAAACTGTCAAATGAACTGTCAAATGGCTGTTTGTATTTGACCAGTATTTCTTTCTCTCTGTAGTTTACTTGGCCAGAATACTTGCCATCAAGTGAAGTGAATGTAGAAGACTTCTGGTCTACGATGGAGACAGAGGTGATTGAGCAGGTGGCTTTTCCTTCTAGCATCCCCATCACAAAGTTTGATGCCTCTATTGTTGCTCCTTTCTTCCCTCCACTGATGAGAGGAGCAGTGGTGATCAATACAGAGAAGGACAAGAACCTGCATGCACAGCCAGTGCCAGGTAATGGCTCAGGATGTGCTTATTAAGGGAGTGCTTGATGTGTTGGTGACTTCAGTCTCAGTGATGTTTAGCATTAAGAATTGCTGATTGCATGACACCTGAAAAGTTACGTGCGCTGAGGAAAGACAGGAGCGTTGGGCTGATTTCAGCCTGATTTCTCAGGCTGCTTTGCTGCTTGAGGCTTGGCTTTTCCTGTGAAGTTTGGGTGTACTGGTGGGCTCTGGTGCATTTGAGACATGGGGGACATGAGAGCATTGCACCTCAGATGAGATGGAGTCTGATTGCAGAGGGATGCATGCACATTTTGAACGCTAGTCAGGGTTTGTTTCATGTTAGGCTGATACTTGGAGTGTGGAAGTTACAGGTAGTGCTTGATATCTCAGTGTTACAATCTCTATAAAAGGTAAATAAGTTTTTCCAGAACTTGAGAAAAAAACTAGGAGAGTGGTGTGCTGGTCCTGATCAGAGTTGTCAACATTCAGTACATCCACTGCATGTTGGCTGCATGGAACAAGAAGCAGTGAGAGAAATAATCTCAGATTTGAGAGCTAAGATCACTTAGCACCTGGTTCCCTTAAGAATTGGGTATAAGAAGGAAAACTGGCTTTGCAAGCTTAACAAGTGTGTGAGTTGTCTTTGCAGACAGGGCTGCAGCTGCTTCAGAGTTGGGCTACAGAAGAGCTGTGTGGGCTTTTGTGCAAGTGGAGCTCCAGAGAAAGAACTGGGAGATGTGAAGGCTGAGCCTGGAGCTCAGGTCAAAGGCTGCAGTAACATTTATCTCTGCTCTTCTTCACTTGGTGATCCTCACACCAGTCATTTAAAGGTTGCAAATGACAGGATAGATAAGTGTTTATGGAGTCTGCAGCTATGCTGGGCTCAGTCTGGTGACCTCAGCAGTGAAGGGCTCAAGACAAGTGTGGGCTGTGACGTGCTTTGCAAGTAGGACTGTTCATAGCTTTCTCTTGCTGGCTGTGGCTTGTGCAATCTCTGCTTCTGTAGTCTTCCTAAGAAATTATTTGGTAAGTTCCCTTCTGAGAATGAGTGCTGAGACTTGTTTCCTGCCTTTGCAGGTAATGGGAGTGCCTTGGTGAGGCTCCTTCAGGAAGAAGTCTTCAGGCCTGAGCTGATAAACTCTTACAGTGAGGAAGAGCTGCAGAGCTTTCTGACACAGTGTGGCATCCCCTGGGAGGCATCACATACAAAGGTAATGGCTTGTTTGCCCACATACAGGCCTGCAGGAGTGGAGCTGTTCTTCACTGTCTTCCCCTCATCCCCTCTTGCCATCCTAGACAATTAATTTCTCATCTGACTGCACTAAGGGCAGGGATGGGTGCCAGCAGGTTATAGGATAATTTACACATGGTGAAATAAATTGAACCTTTGTGGGGTAGAAGAAAGGAAGCCTGTAATTACCTTGTCACTGGCTCAGCATTGTGTAATTGCTTGTCATCCTCACAGTGCTGAGTGTGGGATTAGGAAGTTATTGGATGAAGTGCAAATTAGGATTTGGTAGACCGTGCATGCTGCCTTTTCCCTCTCTGCAGGAGTCTGTTCATTTTAGTTACTTTCTTTGGGGCCTGTCTTTTCTAGGATGATCTCTGCTACTCCCTCCTGGCTCTCTATGAGTTTGTACAGAATGGGACAACCATTACACCACCTTCTGCTCATCACACAGGAGGGAAAATCTGCAAAGTGTGTCCACATCAGGTAAGGAAGACTGGAGCCATGAAGTTTTTTTTCTTCCTTGGCTATTCATTATTTGATTTAACAGCTTGGACCTTCCTTATTGAATAGAAGCAATGGAATGAGCTTCTCTGAGCCTTGGGAATGAAACCTCAGGGCTTGGAAAATTCCCCAAGACAAAGTGAACCTGTATGAGGAGGAAACAGAGTATCTATAAAGAAAATAGCTGTTTAGTTACTGTATAGTCTGGAATACCTGTAGAGAAGCTGAATTTTTTAAGACTAGATTTTTTTTCTGTAAGTTTTCAGTTTAATTGTGCTGCTGATGTTAATCCTTTCGTTTTCTAGGTTGTGTGTGGCTCAAAGTACATAGTAAGAGGAGAAAATGCTCGGGATCATGTGGACTTGTTGGTGTCCTCACGTCACTGGCCTCCAGTATATGTTGTTGATACAGCCTCTTCAGTGGCACTATGTGCAGACCTCTGCTGGCCTGACCTGACATCCCAGATGTGGGGGAAGAACCAGGGCTGCTTCTCTGACCCCATGGAACCTCCAACGGTTAGTTGTGTCTTTGCTATTTGCTATACTAGTCCAGTATGGAAAAGTTGCAAGAGAGATGAAAATTAACAGCCCCCCATATGTAATCTGCATTGTGGCTCAAGATAATTTCATAGAATCACAGAATGGTTTGGGTTGGAAGGGCCCTTAAAGCTCATCCAGTTCACCCTCCTGCCACAGGCAGGGTCGCCTTCCACTTGGCCAGGTTGCTCCCAGCCCCATCCAGCCTGGTCTTGAACACTGCTAGGGGTGAATTTGACCTGATAAGTATCTCCTGATTGAAGCTTTGCCAGTACATCGCTCCTAAGCATAGCAGAATGTGTTAGGTGTTACCTGGGGATTGTGTTTGGTTAACTGTCCTTAATAGGAAGAGCTGTGCTGGGAGTGCATTGTAACAGTTCAGATCATGAGCTTTGGAGCACGTCACTTATTTTGACAGAGCAACTCACTTCTTTCAAACTACTGCTGTTCCTTGAGAAGTGGGAAAGGAGGATGGTTCCTAGTGCATTGGGATTATCTGAGGCCATACAAGTGAGGAGGGAGTGTACACACCATCTTTCTGGCATGTAGGGGAAGCCTGAATCATTTAGCCATCCATCCTGGGTTGTTGTGTTGGTTGGAGTTTGGCCAGCCGGTAGTTTTGTCTTCTCAGCTGTGGGGAAGTTACTTGTTGTTCTACCTGGTGTGCCTGTGTCTCTGCCCCAGTACGTGTCCTGCCCTGAGCTGCTGGATCAGCACTACAGCATAGACGTGGCGGTGGCTGAGCACTCCCTCCAGCACCCCATCACCAAGTCAGCGGCGCGCCGCATCGTGAGCACGGGCTCGGAGCAGAGCAGCCCCTGGGATGGCGCGGCGCAGCACCGCCGCCTCTCCCTGTGCCGCGAGCTGGAGCCCTACGGCGCCATCATCGCCGCCATCAACGACAGCAAAACCAGCAACGTGCGCCAAAGGCCCATCACCTTCGAGAACCCCATGCACTATTACCTCTACAACCGCCTCATGGACTTCCTCACCAGCAGGGAGATCGTGAACAGGCAGATCCAGGAGATCGTGCAGAGCTGCCAGCCGGGGGAGGTGGTGATCCGTGATGCACTCTACCGGCTCGGGGTGGCCCAGATCAAAACAGAAACGGAGGAGAATGAAGAGGGGAAGCAGGAGGAGGATAGAGGTTGCTGAGTAACAAAACAGCCCGTTGGTTTCTCTCTCTGGTGGTGTGGATGGGTGGGCTGAGCCAGCTTTTGCAGCTGTCCGGCTTGAGAGTTTATTTTTCCAGGTTGAAGATGTGATGTTGGTGGCTTTGACTGCTGTTACTGACCAAAGAGCTCTGTGCTTCCATAGCATCGTGACAGCTGCTGAGAGCATGGGTCTGTCACCCCCTTGCAGAAGGCTGCAACTGTCTCCAAGGCATGTGATGGACCTTCTGTTCAGGGCTGTGGGATGTTGCCCTCTCTGCAGCTGGAGAGGGGAGAGGAGTTGCTGGTAGCAGGGAGTGTGCGTGGTCAAGCACACACAGGTTTTTTAATTCTGAATCTTGCTTGCTGACTTCTTTGTGCTTATTGGTGGCAGGGCTTGGGGTGTGGGACCAGGCATAAAAGGTAGATATCTGCGACGATTTCCCCCAAAACATTCTGAATAGATGAATTTAGGATACTGACTTCTGCTTGGTAACCTTGCAGAACTGTCATAGGCATTGGCTGCAAGGAGTCTTGAGGAGGGGGAGCTGTGCTGCTTTAATGTGCTGTTATCTGGGGAGCCTCCCTGAAGGCTGCATTCCTGATCCAGGATTTTGGGTACTTTGGCTGCAGGGAGTTTCTAGAATTGTTTGTCCCTTCACATGAGCACTAATAACTAAGAAGCCAAAAGGTACAGTCAGAGGAATGTGTTCTGTGTGGTAAGGTAAGAACTGAGCCCCAGAGCAGCGAAGGGGTTGGAGGATTGTTTAAGTGCTGTGCAGGCTGGCTGTGGAAAGGGGAGGGACACTCAAACGCTGTCTATGGGATCAAGGAGCAACAATGACACCAGAGCGAGCAGGGTTCCCTCTTCCACCCTCATGGACATGCTGGGAGAGCTGCACCCATGTGTGCAATCTCATCCCTTTGTCAGGTGTCACACCTGCCCTGCCCATGTTCTCACAGTGCTCTGGGGGTTAGAGGAGTCTCCTGCTGCCCGTGTTCTTTGTCAGCCCCTTAAGGAGTCAGGATGAGACCTCTGCCTCTGCAGCACGCCTGAAGAACACCTGGAGCTGTGCTGTCGTTGCTGCAGCTCCCTTTAGCCATGGCTGGTGGTGAAGGTGTTTGCTGTGACCCGCAGAGGAGACAAGCAGGATGCCAGACTGCTAAGTTGCCATCTTGGGAGTTTATTTTGTCTGAGTGAGCAGTGGGGAAGATTCTGAGGCTTGCGGTGTGGTTGAAAACTCCCTTCTGTGAAGGGGAACCTATTGAGAACCATACTGTTAAAGTAAATGTATTAAGTCTGAGCAAATGCAGTAATCATGGCTTGGGGTTTTTCTGTTAAGAACATTAACTTATTATAAGAGACATTAGTGACTTTTTTCAGTCAGTGATAAAGTTTAATAAATTATCTCCGATTTTGGGGGTGAAACTGTGGTCAAGTGACTTGGGTTGTTTGGGTTTTTTTTTTTAATATGTACAAGACCTGAATGGCTTCAGGAGAAAAGGCACAAACACTGCTGAATCTCTTCTGCATTTGCCCTGCCTTTGGCATTGCACTTGCCCCAGAGACTGTTGCCATGTGCCACATGGTGACTTGTCAGATGTCCCATCATTGCAATTGAAATTACTTTCCATTATATCCATGCACAGGACTACTTCAGAGCTTTAAACCTTGGTTTTAATAAGTTTTTGCATTACACAAGAGTGAGTGGTTTTGAGAACTGGTACTGAGGAGCAGAGTTGCAGGGTGAGTGGGTAGGCCAGTGCATCACCCATGCTCTGAGCTGTTCCCCTCTGAGAACAGTCCTTAGAGCCCTAGAAAATACTCACTTTGTTAAACATCTTATTTTATTTTTTTATAATGCTGACAGATAGAGTTACATTAGCTTTTCATTTAGTAAGGAGGAATGAATCACTTGATGTTAGCTTAAAACCAGGTTTAATAGAATCAGAAATGGCCCACAATGAAATTGCTCAGTGTGACAAAGGCCACCTGCAGTGCAGTTGTAGTTTGCCTGAGCCCTGTCAGTTGCAGTTTGCCTGTTCCTAGAATAGAGATCCTTTACCCACCAAGTCAGGTGAAGCTAAGAAGATTCTTCAGCTACTTCTGGTAGGTACACAGGACTGAGTGGCTGGGGCAGAAGTACCCCTGAGCAAGAGTTAGCTGAGAAATAGATTGAAGTGCATTAGGCCCTAGCTTATAAAAAAATCACCTCAATTGCACTATTAAAAGTACATTTAGGAAGTTTAGTACAAGTCTGTAATAGTGACAAAGGCAGTGATTGCTACATGCTCAGTAACTCAGAAGTTCTGTAGGATATGTGTAATGTTGATCATTTCTAGACCTCTTTAAGCTGCCATTTTTTTCCTGGATTGAAGTTGTGTTCGGTGCTCTCATGGAAGAGCACTGTTTTCTGCTGTGGTTTACCTGAGAAAGAACTGTCCTTCTGTCCTGTTAGTGAGGCACAAATTCACATAACCCTGGGGTTGGCTCTGTGGCTCACTTCACCCAAACACTCCCTGCAGAAACATCAGCTGCAGAGAGGTAGATTGCACGAGGAAGTGTAGGGGTTAATGAATATTTAATGCTATGTAGAAGCTTTACCTATATCTAAACACACTGCAATGTCCAGGTTCAGACTGACAAAGAGAAGAGAGCAGGACCATCAAGGGAGGCTGTGGAGCAGGTCCAGTGCCAAGACATATTTCAAGATGTGCTTATAAAACACAAGGATTCAGTAATGTGAGTGACACTTGGAAATGTCTCACTTGGCTGTGACTAGTATTTTTTTTAAAACTACGAAACCCAAACTCCCAGAGCCTTCTCTGAGGCATGGGAAGGCAGGTGATGGGGAGCTCTGTGTACCCTGTGGAGATGGAGGCTGTTACCATCCTAACAGCTCTATGCTATGTGTGAGATGAGACTTCAGAGACTCCACGGCGACTCCTTCACTCCTTTTGGTGAGAGGGTCCGTAACACTCACACTTCAGAAAGCACAGAGAAGGCCAAAGCAGAAGGTGTCAGTGTCCTAGGGTGAGCTCTGTGGAGCCAGGACAAGGATCAACCCCAGGGTGAAGGTCCCACCTAACAGAACTGGTAGTTGTTGCCCTTGAGAAGGGGCTGCCCACTCTCCTCTTGCTCGCAGGACTCCTCACAGCAGCCGGAGGTGTCGCAGCCGCTGTCTTCCTCAGCACTGGAGGGCAGGTTGGTGTAGTCCTTGAAAGAAAAGGAAGAAACACAACACCCCGAGTGTGTTTTGGTCCCTTTGCTTGTGTATGACACCTGTTCCTGTGCGGGTGACCAGCTGGGGGTGATCTCACTCCACATTACCACCCTTAGCTCTGCCCACACAGGGCAAGCATGTGCCTGTGTTTTTGTGGACAGCTAGTCCTGAGAAAATGCACAGCAAGTCCAGGGGACTGGGGCAGGGTGCTGTGCTGGTAGTGTGTGACTGCCTGTCACATTGAGGTGAAGCTCTGCTTCCTTGTCTAGCCCTCTTTGGCCACAGTGGGGAGTGACTTAACCCTTCAGCTGGATGCCTCTCTGCTCTTCCCACCAACACTACACTGCTCCCATCAGCTAATGGTAAGGGGTATCACAGAAATTGTGTCCAGAAGCTGTGTTCATGTAGAGGGAAAGACATCGTCCCCCATCTCCTCTCTAGAGGTCCTCACCTGCTCTTTATGCACCTCCAGCTCTTTCTGGATGAAGCAGCCAATCTGGTCAAAGGTGGGTCTCCGAGTGGGCTCCAGGCTCCAGCACGCCTGCATGATGCTGTACCTGCAGGGCCAGACAGGGACAGGGAGGTTGCATGGTGCTGCTGGAGGGTCTGCAACCCCATGCTCACCCCTGCAGTACCCTGTATTCAGGGACACAGTACTGAGCAGTCCCTTGTCTTCCAAAAAACCCATGGTGAGTGCATGTCCTGTGCTCCAGGGAATGGTGAGCACTGGAGTGGATGGAGCAAACATCAACAAGAAGCTTTATGCCACCAAGACTTCAGGCTTACATTCATTACCCTCCTGTAGCCTACTCAAGCTTGTGTTCTCATAATCATAGCGTCAAGCTAACTAAAAAAAGAAGAAAACCCCACCAAGTTCAGGAATGTAGACATGTAATGTGAGAGTTCTCATCCTCCTGTCCCTAAACAGGAGATGCTGGATAAACTGCCCCAGGTGTTGTTTTCCTACAGGAGTAAGGAGCAGCCTGGTAGAATCCATCCTTAGGCTCAAGGCAGACACCTGGGAGCAGCAGGCAGACCTGTGGACAAGGTCCCTGTGCCGTGTCTCTGCCTGTTGCCATGAGGCAGCTCCAGCCCCCATTGCTGCTGTGTGAATCTCAGTGCATCCACTCACATTTCCAAGGGAGCGAAGTCAGGCCTGGCCATCTGGTATCCCTGCTTCACCATGCTGTAGAACTTGCTGTTCACCACCATGCCGGGATAGGGGCTCTTCCCTGTGGCAGCAAAAGGAGCAGAGGTGGCTCTCAGACCAGAGTGTTCAGCACTCCAGCCTTGAGGGGTGGGAAGAGGCAGCCTGGAGCATCGCCTGAGCTGCTGCTACCCAGGGAGGTCTGAGTTAGACAAAATGATGTGGGATTCCTTGTTTGGAATGGTCCCTCTGGAAACATAACACAGTGTTTTACAGCCCTGATAAACCTTGATTTTTGTCAACCTTCCTCTTTTCTTGGAATTTTTTCTGCAGATATGTTAGGGCAGTAGTGAGCCACAGAAAACAAAAGAGGTTTGCAAGCTCGCTTCTTTCTTACCAAGGGAGAAGATCTCCCAGAGCAGGATGCCGTAAGACCACACATCACTCTGCACTGTGTAAATGCAGTCAAAGATGCTCTCTGGGGCCATCCACTTCACGGGCAGGCGGGCCTGGAAGAGCAGAGAGTCCTGCAGACTGGGACAAGCTGGCAGCTTATGCTACACACTGTCTATCCTTCATGCTCCAGCCCCTCCTACCCTTGTACCTTCTCTTGTGCCCGTTTTTATTACTTACATTGCCTTTCACAACGTAATTGGAGTCATTCATGATGTCCCGGGCCAGGCCAAAGTCACAGATCTTGGCTACCCGTCCATCTGATATGAGCACATTCCTGGCTGCTAAGTCACGGTGGATGCACTGGGGAGAAGACACCATAACTGAGACCCAGTCACTGGCCCAAAAAATTCCCTACAGCCTCAGCCTGCCACCAAAACAATGCTTGTAGGGGCAAGAGAAATATGTACTGCTTGAAGAGCCCCTGTCTGAGGCACCATGTCATGTACAAACTACATGGTTGTAGCCCTCCTTCAAGCACTTTATTTGCAATATTAAGACACCGTGGCATTTCATGCCCTGTTCTTTAACCACTCATGGGGCTGTCATCTTCCCCATAGGGGGAGGCTCAGAACCAGGGGCTATTGACACTGTGTCCTTATCCCTGGAACAGTCACAGGGTGACTCTGACACTCTGAGCCAGCTCTGGCAGTCAGCTCAACAGTCACTTTCAGTTCCTTGTCCCTGGGGTAGCAGGGACGCTGCCAAAGTGAGAAAGATTCACAACAAAGTTCCTGACCTCGTGTAAAAGGAGGGGAGAAAATGTTGAGACCAGCATGATGCACAGCCCTGAGTTCCCCCTGTAACACTGCCCTCCCATGATGGCCATGGGAGATGAGGACTCTGGAGGGGACACCAGGGCCCAGCCTGTCTGAACCCAAGAGACAGAGCAGACAGGCCCATCCAAGCTTGAGCTTGGATACTCCATCCAAAGACATCCCAAGCCTTCTGCAGCCAGGATGGGTGGCTCCTGCTTGGGTGGACTGGTGTTTCCCACTTGGTGTGCTGGGAGCACTGGTCCTCTTGGCACTCACATTCTTTGATGCGAGGAATGCCATGCCCTGGGCCACCTGGCTGGAGAACTGTAGCAGGTCAGAGAGATTGAGGGGACGGAGATCCTCCCTGGCTTCGTCTTCTTCCTCCGAGCTTCTCCCTGGAATTCAAAGCAGAGATTTAGATTTGCTGCGAAGCTGGCGAGTAACGCAAACTGTGGCATGTTGTGGTTCCCAGAGCTAAACCAGACAGGATGTCCAAAAGAAAGAAATAATGAAATCACAGAAATGAGCCTTTGACTCACCCCTAACTTGCGCAGAATCTGATGCTGCTGAAGATGATGATGACGACACAGGCCTCATTTCAACATATGTTTCCAAACCTTGGCTTGAAAAGCCACTGTCACTGAGTAAGAAGGAACAGAGAGGGGGGCAGGCTGTTAGAACCCTCCAGTACTTTCTGCCCTGCTCCATATCCAACAAGAGGAGAAACCACATGCCTGCCTGCAGAAGGCGACTTAGGAGCTTAAAGGCAAAGGCAAACTTGAAGCTGATTCAGAAAGAGCACCTGGGCCCTCTGTGTTATGGGGCTCCAAGTACTGTTCCCCTTTTTAAGCTCTTGGCTGATGGGGAGTAGTCAGCTTTATCCCACCAAACCCATGTGTCCAATAGTGCAGGAAGCCAAAAAGTTTTGTTTCTGAATTGTGGAAGGACAGACAGGGCTGAAAGCTGGATTTATTGTGGGATATTCAATGACCGCTGTCAAAGTCTTTGAAAAACTCGGAACTATAACCAGGTCTAAACACATCCAACCCCAATGGCTTTTATATCCTGGCATCCTCCCAGTCTCCAGATCTTTGGCCTTGATCCCTCCCCAGCACTGTGCTCTTCACACTTCTCCCAGTGAGTACCCAGGCCCTGCTTTGCTCAGCCCTACAGCCACCCAAGCACTGCTCCTACCTGCGGATGTACTTTTTCTCTAGCTCAATGTTTTTGTAATCAGCAGCACTGTCTAAAGAGGTGTCCATGGCAGAATCCTGGATAATTATGGATTCAGACTTTTTCCTCAGGAAATTCAGCAGATCTCCATAGCGACAGTACTCGGTGATGACAAGGATTGGGCCTGGGAGAGCAGCAGAAATGGTTCATTAAGGAATGATGTTACAGTGACCTGTCCTGAGGATTGCTTTCCCTGGGAGGGCAGCAGAATCCACACAGCTCAAGCTGTGCCCCAGAGGAGGGGACCTGTCAGGGGTCTGTGGGATCCTACCTCCACAGGTACAGGCCCCCAGCAGGTTAACAATGTTCTCGTGGTGTCCCAGGTGACTCATGATCTTCAGCTCAGACATGAGAGCCTCCTGCTCATCCGTGTCTGCTGATGCTGTGAGGTGAGAGGAGAACTCTGTGAAGGAGTGAGGGACAAGGGGGAGATAAGGCAGAGGACAGGAAAAGGTGTTGACAGAGTTATGGAACAAAAGGAGGAGACACGCTTGGAGTGAAAACTATGTCCTCTAACTGTGCCTCTGGCCTCCCCTGTCCACAAAAAAGGCAGTAGCGTGATTCCAGGATCTGGTACTTGGCACAGAAGCAACTTTAAACAATAGCTGTTGCAGCCTGTGAGCACCAACATGTGGTGAACACACACTACATCCTGCCCAGAGGAGCTTGGAGGATTTCAGCCCTTGCAAGTTGCTCTGTGCTCACACTTTAGCATCTTCACAGCCACTTTGAGCACCGAGTCTTCTTTGCCCAGTCCAAAAGCTGTGGCTTCAACCACTTTTCCAAAGGCTCCTGCTCCAAGAGTTTTTCCTGCAGAGAGAAAAAAATGTACTTTTAAGACATTTTATAGAGAAAGATTGAGCAGCTGTCCTGCACACAGCCTTGAGGAGGATGTCTGGTGGATGGGGATTCCTGCTGGGCTCACACAAGATGACACATGCCTTAGTCAGGAGCTGGCAAACAGCTGTGGGGAACTCTACTGTGAGCAAAGATGGTGTGAAAGAGGCCATCTCCAAACTTTGGCTCACCAACCCTGTGCCTTAGGAATGATCCCAAATGCAAGAGGAGGGACACGACCCCTGCAGCCTTCCTTGGAGCAAGGGAGGAGGGAGGGAAAGTTATGCCCTACCATTTGCTATCCTGTGTGGAAGGGGGCAGCAAGGCCTGGTTAAGGATGCTGCTGGAATGTCTGGATGCAGCTTTGAATATCACCCAGAGCTTTGGCTCTGACTCTTGAAGCATTTCAGCTCTCTGATGAGCTTCATGCCACCAGGCAAGCAGCAGGAAAGATTTCTTACCAAACTGGAGGTTGTTCCTTGGAAATTCCCATTTTTCATTGTATGGCAGCTGAGTGGGATCGATGAAGATGTAATTATTGCCTTCACAGGCCTCAATGATCTTCCATCGCACCTGGTACTTGGGTTTCTGTAAGGAAGAGACTCCAGTTACTCAATGTTTCCCAAGCCAGGAGGATTTCCCAGCCCCAGCATCCACTCAAGCTCACTCTGCAGGTGCAGAGGGAAGATACAGATTTCAGCCCATCAAATATCTTTTGAATCTGGACTGAGTGAGAGAGGCTTTTTCTGGACAGCCTAGACCCTGCAGTTATGAAGTCCCCCCAAGTCACCTCCTGTGACTGAGGGAGGCTCTCTTGCCACTGGAAGCAGCCTGTTGCCATCATTTGGGATGGCAGAGCTGGGAGATCCAGCATGTCCCACCAGAGCAGTGGCTGGCAGTGCCCAGCTGGTGCTGGAGGGAGATGTCCCCACTGTGTCTCCTTCCTTGGACCCCTGGTTGCTGAGCACAGCAGAACAGTGGAGCTGGTCCAGCCCCACTTCCCTTACAGGGTAAAATAAAAAAGGAGAAAGAGAAGTAAGAATTTCTCATTTCCAAGAATGTCATGGCAGAAGTAAGCAGGCAAGGCAGAGAAGCAGTGCTGGAGTCCTTGAGCAGAGAAGGCTGGTACTTATCTGAGATAGGTAACCATGTTATTTATAGACATGTCCTGCTTCTCTTGGGCTTGCAAACCCTTCCAGAGAGCTGTTTATTTCAGGTCTGAACTTACACACAGATTCATCTTTCTCTGTCTCTGGACCACTGTCCAAGGGCAGCTCTGCCTGCTAAGCTGTAGGTGTTTGTCTGAGAGAGGGCTCTGATGGATCTTCTGAGAACCAGCACCAGAACTTTGCTGCAAAATCTTCAGCCTTGATAGGCTGTCAAAGGAAGGGTGCCAAAAGGGAGAGATGAAAACCAGGAGGTTTTCACCCACTGATGAAGCAGAGGTGGCTACTGATTGGTTCCATTTGTGGAAAAAACAGAGAAGGAATCCAAATGCTGGAAATGAGCCTTGCAGAGAAAATGGGGCAAGTTCTTGTATAAAAATAGTGACCAAGTCTTCCTGGAAACAAACTTCTCCTAACATCATCATCTTTCTCCATAAAAACAGCTTTTTCTAAAGCAGTGAGTGGAATAAAAAGTAGATGCAAACTGCAAACCACTTTTTTTTCTCCCTTAATTCTGTTCGTGGATTTGTGGGGACCAGAGCAAAACCAGCTGCAACTGACAGCACAGAGTGAGCACCTTTGTCTGACATAAAACAATAACTACACTGACCTCTGGGCTACAAGACTGAAGGACCAGGGCAGGGAAGGTATTAATACACTGGGTTGGGTGCATGAGCTTTGCCCTGCAGCAGGAAAATCCAGGGGGAGGTAGGGGAGGTGAGGAAGCAGCTTGTCTGGTATCTCCAAGCTGAATGGTCCCTGCCCTGGCTGCCAGCAGAGGCTGTGTGGCCTCCGAGGCTGGGCAGCCCTGCAGCCCTTGCCCTGCAACAGGAATCTCACCTGGTTGTACTTGTAGAGCAGGAAGAGGAGCAGGAGGAGCAGCAGCACCAATGCGCCTATGCAGGTGGAGAGAACAGGGCTGAAGAGCTTGTTTGGAAGGGCCATGACACTCCCTGGAAGAGGAAAAAAAGGAGAATGAATAAACACCCTTATTTCAAGCCCAACTCTGGGAGCATTTTGCCCAGCTATTCACTTTGGATTCCTTTGTATGCCACACACCCCAGCACTGCCCTGAGTACACCCTTTTGGGAGCTGCTGGGAGCTGAGGGTAGGTGTTGATGCCAAACTCTAGGCTGCAGTGATTCTCCTCATGCCCCCCTGTTTCCACACAAACAGCACCAGTGCAGGTCAGACTGACTGGGAGCCAAGATCTGTGCAGCAAGAACAGCCCCACCAAAAGATGCAGCCCCTCCAAAAGATGCAGCCCCTCCAAAAGATGCAGCCCCTGTATTTTTCAGGGCTGAGAGACTGCTGGATGTACTATGCCCTGGAGCTGAGTCCTGCTGTTATAAGAAGCTCATGGTGTGGCTCAGCCCTTGGCTCCAGGCCATAACCCAGCCAGAAATTCCCACACAGCTCTTAGGACTGGCAAACACCACAGCCTCACACCTGAGAGGGTAAAGGGCTTGTGGAATGTATTCCAGCGCTCTTGCAAGACAGTGGGGATATACACAAAGGATGTAATCTCAAAGCACCCAGATTCTCCCCCACTCTGCCAAGCTGATGGTTTGTATCTTACTGGTGATGGTGAGTGAGTGAAACATGTCAGAGGCATTCCCTTCCCCGTTTATGGCCACGCAGCAGAAGGTGAAATTGTCACCCAGCTCCTCGAAGGGGATGATGCTCTCCACCTCCACCTCTTGGAAGGGCAACATATTCACCACCTGGGGTCTGGAGTCGTTCCGTATCAATCTGTAATCCTCACTGTACCTGCAGGGAAGGCAAGAGGAGGCAGTGAGTGCTCCTCTGCAGCACAGCAGCTCACAGCTGAGTGGGGGCCTGTGTCAGACTACAGAGGAGACACAGGGAATTAGGGCTGCAGCTCTGTGAGATGTGTTACTCTATGCCCAGTTAAAAGACCTCTCCCTAAACACAACAGCCCTGTATAGGCAGAGCCATGACTGCCTTTATGTGGCTCAGCACACATAATTAACACTTTATGTGTTCTGTCATCAGTCCCTTCTGAGGGGCTGGTCCCAAGACACAACAGCCCTGTCCAGGCAGCTGCAGTTGCTTTCCATGACTCTGTAGCTCAGTAAACCCATGCTTTGCAGAGGGTCAAACCTGTGGAAGGCCCAAAAAGATGACTGGGCCAGCCAGGATGTACCTCTACAGCAACATACACCCGGGCACTTCTCCAAGGGATCCATATGTTCCTTGGAAAAGCATGGAGAAAACATGATCACAGGTTGACAATCTCTCCAAGCTCAGGACTTTAGGAATAGAAAGTGCCCCCTCTTCTCAGGCAGACCCCAAGAACCTCTTTTTCCAGCAGAGCACCATCGCTGTCGCTGTTACTGGCCAGGCTGTGCTGCATTGCCTGCCCAGGAGCCCACGGGGTGCTGCTCAGTGAGTGCCAGGGCAGGGCACAGCTCAGGGGTGCTCAGAGCCCCGGGCAGTTCGTACCTGTCGGAGTGGACGGGGCACTGGTACCACTCGATGCGTGGGGCAGGGTACCCGATGGCCGTGCACTGAAGGATGCTGGAGTCATCAGCTGGCACCTTGATTTTGCAGACCCTTGGAGAGGCTGTTGGGGAAGTCACACAAACAGCGAATGCTGTGACCAGAGGAAGAGCACATCCCTCACGCTCTGGTTTCCATGCGTGCAACAATAAACCAGAAGGAACCCCTGTGCTACACACAGGCAGGTCTGGGCTGGGTCTGTGTGTCCTGTGGGTGCTGAGATGGAAGTAGCCTGGCACCCCAACCACCTTTTTTTTCCTAACTGGGAAGAAGGCCCAGGGGCAAGCAGGGTGAAAGAATGGACAAGCACTTACATTTCAGAGAGATACTGAAGGTAACAGATTCATTGGTCACATTGTTGAGGGCATAAAATGTGTAGAACCCTCCCTCTCCTTCCTTCAGGCGGTTCAGGAAGAGAGTGTTGTTGTACCTGCTCACAGAGAGAAACACTGTGAAGAGCACACAGGCCCTGCTCAGTGAGATGCTGCTGCTTCCTGTGCTCTGGAGCAGTGAACACTTCCAGCACTAATCCCAGTCCATCAGAGAGCCTGCCAGTTGCTTCTTTGGGGAAGTAGGGAGGGGCTGATCTTCCTCAGAGGAAATACCTTTTGCCTCCAAGTGGTCTTCAGCACTTCTGAAAGGCTACAGGTGGGTGAACGCTCAGAAATAATTTAACATCTAAATCATTGCCTTTCAAGGGTCAGGGGATGCTGGTCTTCCTGCCTTTGGCAGGATGAGTTTCTCCATGAAGTCATGCCCACTCCCCTCTGCCCCCAGCCCATTTCTCAGCCCCCAGTGCAAGAAAGAGCTCACCCTAAAGACACAATTTTTGCCAAGTGGCACATTTCCTCTTATGGATTGTTTTTTTGTTTCTAAGAAAATGAGAGGGTAATTGCCCAACACTCCACAAATCGAATTATTTTCTTTCAGTCTCCACTTGGTCTCAGATGGCTTTAGGCTTTGCAAGAGCAGACCTGTACCCTCTCTTAGATCATATTCACATAACAATGTTTGTGACTTCTCTTGACATGGGGCTCTCAGTGCCTCTCAGTGCACACTCTTTCAGCCTCAGGGCAGGGGATGGGTCCAAGGACCAGTGAGCAAATTAGGCTTTTTGTACTATTCATCCACTCCTGAAATTTCTTCTGGCAAGAAGAGTGCAGAACTGAACCAGCAGATCACAAACGTGATACTGCCTTCCAAGAGGCTTTCTTAAGAGAAGGCTGCCAATTTAGAGAAGGGTGGGGTCCTCCTTGATCTGATCATAACTGTGGGTTGCTAATAATACTAGAAAGAGAAAACAGAAATGCAGAACAGTTTCCGTCTTTAAAACCAGAGGATTTTCTGTAGAATGGGGCCTGCCTGTCTCAAGCAAAGCTCTCTTGGAAACATGCCATAGCCAGGGTAGAGGACAAAGAGCACGTACCAGTTGTATCCAGAGATCATTTGGCCCTCGAATATGGTGGCTTTAGAGTCCTTCAAGGGATTCCTGTGTTCCCAGATCCCCTGGAGAAGTTTTGGGTAAGCCTTAATGTGGACCTGCAGCTTCACACTCTCTCCCAGAGCAACCTCCTGGCTGGTGGCTTGCCCTGGGATCAGGTGCACGTAACCTCTCTCTGCAGGGTGGAGGAGAGCATGACGGTCAGCAGACACATCCAGAGACCTGGAATAACCTTATACCAGCTCCATAAATGGATCATAATTGGAAAGAGCAGCCTCAGCTGGGAGACTGCAGGAGGGAATGAAACATTACACAGGTATGTTGCCAAAGGAGTACTCTTAAATTACACAGTCATAGCACCTTGGGTTACACTGCCTGAGGAGAGCTAGAAAAGCTGTGTCTCATGGGGAAAGAAGTTTTACATGCTGTATCCTAAGAAGTGATGAGGCTAAAACAGTATCTCCTAATTGTTTATAAAAGAGAGGCCCTTTAGCTAAAATCCTGGCTTCTCACTAGGAAATAACTCAGACTGAGCCTTCTTTCTGAGCTGTGGTATGCAGCAGCTTTGGATCATTAGCAAACTCCAGCCTGTGAGCTGTGAGGATGAATTTTCCATCTTGAGATACAAACAAGTGTGTAATAGATCTGAATCCCCTTGTGGATCTGTGACTGGAAGAGACAAAGATCCACACTCTGCTCACATGGCTCACCCTTCCTTCAAACCAGCCTTTCCTGGTCTTCCAGCACAACCTTGCCCCATTCCCTTTTTACCATCTCAAAGCTGTTTATAAATGCACAGAGACTGGGAAGAGCACTGCAATTTTTCATCCAGAGCCCAAAACACATCTTCTGGCCCCTCAAAATACGAAAGGAACACCAGTTCCTTTCCTAGCCACTCCATAGTTCTCATGTAAGCCCTCAGGCACAAATGAGAATTATGTTTTCAACAACAAATCTAGGAAGAGAATGGAGGCAGAAGCAGCAAATACTCAAGGCTACACATGATTCAGTCCTACAAGCCTTTTGGGGAAGTACTCACCTACTACCTGAAGCATTGTTGAGGCATTCCTGGATCCTACTGAATTGTTAGCTATACAGATGTACTCCCCACTGTCTTCCATGGTCACAGCTGCAAGGGACAGGGTGTCACTGATGAAGTAGTTACTATTTGTAAAGTCAATTCTTCTACTTGTCTTGACCTGTCAGGCAGAGAGGGAACATACTGGAAGGGCAGAGCAAACACACCTCACCTGCTCTGGGCTAGGGAGCTCATCAGCGAGAGCAACCTGTGTGGAGACCCAGAGACACATTAAACCCAGGGATCCAGGGCAGATACTCCTCAGTAGTTAGGTTGTAGCTATTTTCAGCCTTCAGGCTGCAACTTGGCCTTACACTGCTTAATCCAAACAAACCTTGTGTGTTGTTTCAACTCATTAATAAAGGCATCAGTTATAATGACTTCTAGCAAACCTCACCTAACCATCTAGCAGTTAGATGTCAGCATCACAGATTTTGATATGTATTCCTTTTCTTCAGACACATCTTTTCTCTGGAGAACTCTGTCCTGAAAATGTTTGCTGCTTTATAAGCCCTGGCAGAGCTGCATGGAGAAATGTTGCTTTAATAGGTACTGTGGCTCCTGTCCAATAAACTCAGCTGAAACAACACACTCTCCTCTCTTGCAGCACAATTCTGATAATAGGCAGGTGTTTCTTAATTCTGTATCATCCCAAAGAAAGGATATTCAGTTTTCTACAGCTTGAATAGCTGCTTTGGTTGATTAGTTCAAGGCTTTGCTGTGGGTCCGGGCAGTTCTGACCACCCTGTGTCCCCCAGTTTCCAGGGAAGCCCCACACCCCAACTTACTGTCTTTGCTGCTGTCACCCATCTGATGTCATACTTGTGGGAAGGAGCAATCACTGTGCAGGTAACTTGGAAAGGTTCACCCACGATTCGCACGTGGTCTGCAGGGTCCATCATCACTGACACAGGTTTCTCCAGTGCTGCACAAAGGCAAGCAGGGAAAGATCCAGCATCAGCTTGTCCAGTGATTCCGTGTGCTTTGGAGACTCCCCAGGACCTGGCTGCCCTGGGTGCTGAGGCACCGGCACAGGTTGCCCAGAGAAGTCGTGGATGCCCCATCCTGAAGTGTTCAAGGCCAGGTTAGGTGAAGCCTGAACAGCCTGGTCTAGCTGGTAGCATCCCTGATGATTTTCAAGGTCTCTTCCCACCCAAATTATTCTATGACTCTATTCCATGATTCTACCTCCTTGTTTCCATCCTCTTTACCCTTGCCTTCCCCCTCCCTAGTGATCACCACTCCCTAGTGATCACCACTCCCTTTTGAGCTGTTTGTGGGCAGCAGTACAGATTGGGAGAACACAGCAGCCAGGACTGTGGGTTGAAAGGGGATGAGAAGTTTTTGCCATGGCTACAGATGGAACATCGGGGCCCAAGGGCTTGCAGAACATTGGGAAGATTGGTGGACATTTTTCTCTGGTCTGTAACAGTGCCTGGAATTATTTGAAGACTGCTGAACCCATGCAAACCCATCTGAAGGAACCAATTCGCCAGAGGCTGATGGAATTTGGCCTCTATTAAATAACATTTAGAAATTGCAGGTTCAGTAGGTCTTTCCTGCCACTGGCAAGGAGTATTTCTTAACTATCTACTGTGGCCAGCTTATCTAATTTTGGCCCTTAGGACAGCAATAACCCCAGTTCTTTACCTTCTTCCATAACCAGTCTTATTCTCGATGAATTCTTTATTTTTCCATTTATCTGTGCTTGGCATCGGTAATAACCTTTATGCTTGCTTTGCACATTGTACAGTCTTACTCCTTTCTCAGCACTGAAGGAGTAGTTGGTCCCAGGTGGGAGAGGAGAGGCATCATCCTTTATCAGAGTCACGTTGGATCCGTACTCGGGGGCCGTGATGAGGCAGGGGAGATCAACGTTCCTGCCTTCGATTCCGCGGACCCGGAAAAGGGGGATGTACCACACGTTATCAGGGTCTGCAGGGGAGACAGGACAGGCTTGTGAGAGGGCTCAGAGAATGCACTGAAGCTGAGAAACACATTCCAGCAAAGGCAAGCCTCCAGCATTGCTGCCCAGTGGGAGTTCGATGCTGGGGCAGCCCTGCTCAGCGCCTGCCTGACTCAGCCTCCAAACACTCACATGACAAACCCAGCTCCAGCTCAGGCATTTGGGGGGATCACAGCAAACAGCTCACAAGTGTCCATGGAAAAGAGAGGCTGGAAAGTATGCATGCCTCTAATTAAACTTTTCACCATGGCGCTGGTTTTACTTATGAGACCTCCAGCTACCCTGCTCAGGGCAGCACCTCTGGTACAAGGGAAGGAGTGAAGTCAAGCGGTAGAGCTACCACAGCATAGCTGCTTCTGGGATAAAAGAATATTTGGGGTTCAGGTCATGTTATGAGGATGTAATTCATGTGACTCTCTCCCTTTTCTGAGGTACTGGCAATACAGTCCTCTGATTTGCAAATCTCACTGCTCATCACAACACTGAACAGACTCACATCCCTGTTTTTTCAAGAAGGGAAGCGACAGTGGAAGGAGGGAGAGATCCAGATGAGTTCCACACATACATGTGCTCATCCCAAAATGTATATTCACAAAGGCATCTACACCCTTTTCATTGGTTTAATCATGCATCAATATTAAAAAATTTGACAATCCTGGTCAAACCAGGACAACATGAGATGTAGCTCTGTACTTTATACCAGTATTTTAACCATGGGCCCCATTTTATGTGGACTCACATGGTTGGGGCTCCACCTGGAGCCTGCACTGCCCCCCAGGCACACACACAAGCACAGCCCAGCACGAAGGACCTGTGCTCCCTGGCAGGAGGCTGTTGTGCCAGTGGATGTGGGAAGAGAGAAGCAGGGTACCTCGCACAAACAGGTGGATGGCTGCAATGCCCTTGTCACTGCTGTTGACATAAGCACAGCTGTAGGTGCTTGTGTTCCTGTAATTGGCCTTGGGAATACTGAGCGTGCTGATGGTGTGGTTACTGAATGTGTTCCTTTTGCTACTCCATGCAACTTCAGACTCTCCTGAGCAGAGCAGGAGGACTGGGTCACCCGTGTTGACAACCAGAGCAGGGACATCAGGGCTGATCACTGGAGATGCTGAGCCTGCGAGGGAAAGAGAGAGAGAGAATGTGAAAATGATCCCTAAAGATTCTCTGTTGGAGTTCACACTGCTGAGAATGGAGTAGCTCAGGATCAGGAAAAGGCTGAGCTTGGGATTCAGACTGGCTTTTTGGCTCACATCACTCCAGCCATTCTCTGTCCCACCAGACCCATATGGCCTGATACTCCAAGGAATGAATTTCACCACCCTCCACACTTCCCTCTTCCCTGCCATTTGAACATTTAGAGCACTGGGATAGAAAAAACAATCATCTGGAGCTGATTAGGGCAAATGCCAGCTTGGCAATTGTTCCTGCTGATTTTTGCCTCTTCTTACAATAGTTTTCCTTTTGTGGCAGAGCTGGTTCTGCTCTGTGAACTGGGTTAGCCCATAGCACCATTTGTTGGAGTTTTAGCCATGAATTTTGCATGGGGCTCTCTGTTGCATTGGTGCTGAGATGAGCTAGAACAGACCTGGAGGGCTCCTGCAGAGCAGGAGGTCAGTGCACATCATTTGGGAAGACTGGGTTTTTGTTGCCAAGTACTGGAGTTTGAAGGACACCTCCTCATGGATGTCATGGAGTCACACACTGCATTCTCCTCACAGACACCAACAAAACATTATGAAAGGAGACAGCATTATTATTCCTATCTGGGAGAGGAAAGGGAGGCACAGAAAAGCTAAACAGCTGATGGAAGCCTGCAGCTGCAGTCCTTCATACAACACACCCGTCCTGTGCACAGCAGCAGCACAACCAGCTGGAGTTCTGATGCATCCCTACTTTTGAGGATGCCTGCTCTGCTGGCTGAATAAAGGGGAACCAGGGTCCTACTCCAGCCTTAGTGTCAGAGGGAAATATTTTTTCCCCGTTTTGCCCTGTCAGCGAGTTCTTTGAGTCACCACCTATATTTAGGGTGGGGGAAGTGCAAAATGAATCAGTGCCACGGGGTTGGGGAAGAAGTGGTACAGCCACCCCACGCCAGGCCCTCAGGGAGGACAGGAAACACATTGCAAATGGCTATCTGTGCTTGGGGGGCTCTGCACTCCCTTCCAGCCCCTATCCAGGGCTATTCTCCCACTTCTGCTTTCCTTCCCAGTCACTAACCCAACCTCTCAAAGGGACACTCACCCTCATTTAAACAATACTAATCATAAAGGGAGCTGTGCAATTTATCAATTCATTGCTCTGCAGGCAGTGGTCCTCCTGCCATGGATGCTGTCTCAGGAACAGCCAGCAGAAGCACAGCCCCATCCTCACCCACCCCTGATCACAGCTATGTTGGGGAGGAAGGTGATGCCCAAAGTAAAACTGTGTCCTGGGCTACCAGCTGTGCTCTGGGCTGTGCCATCCAGCATTTAATCCATCTTGGGCTGATGACTCCCTCCATGCAACAAAGGGTAGAGAATATGAGAATCAAGACCCTGGAGAGCATTGCTGGTGTGTGTCAATGGCACAGTTGCCATGGGGAAGCTCAGACAAGGCCTGGATTAAACTCACTGGCTCTGTGGGGAGAAGAACAGGACAAGGATCTTCGGAGCATGGAATATTTGACATTTTATCTCCCTGTTCTTTTTTTTTTTTTTAATCCTTTTATCTTCTGTGGAAAGAGGAAAAGCCCAGAGTGGAGAAAAACATATCTCAGAATAATTTACAAAGCTACATTTTCCACATGTCTGAGGTAAAATCTTCCTCCCATTTTTCTAAGACGTGCTTTCAAGTGGGGCTTGATATTTCTGTTGCTTTAACTCTTTGTGACTGGATCCTTTTCCCTCACCTACTCTCTGTTTTGGCTATCCATCCACATCCAGGGCTTTGGCATTTCATGGGGAGCCAAGCTCTTTGGACTCGGAGTTATATTCAAACTAGCTCAGAGAAAGACCATGTTGCCACTTGTCCTTGGTTTGACCACAGCAGGAGGACAAGGAAAGAAAACCAAACGAACAGGAGTCATGTCACATGTGACATCTTTGTTGTCACCAGCTTACAGGTGCTACTGAGGTGCTGTGGCCAGAAAAGGCTCTGGGTAGGTGCTCTCCAGAACAGTGAGGAAAAAGCCTTCAGGCTGTCACTAGAGACTCACATCAACAATATAAGCACCACACAAGTGGGTTGAGGACAGACAAGCCAGAGACACTAAAGGCAGGACAAGGCAAGGTAAAGGTGTGAAGGTCCTTCGTGTGTGCTGGGGGATGAGTCAGAGCAGTGGCTCCTTTTCCAGAATGGGGAAGCAGGGCTGCTGGGGGAGGCTCTCTCCCTGCTGACCACTGTGCAATCTTGCACGAAGCCCAAGGTTGTCTCTCTTCTGCTCTCCAGAAGCTTCCGCAGCACTGCCAGTAACTGCTGGCCAGAGGTTTTACCACACTTGTGTTGTGTAACCATGGCCTCTCCTTACAGCTGCAGACTCTGTTCCTGCCTCTCCCATGCCAAAACACAGCTTTCCTCTGCTGAGCATTTGGTGAGGAAGGAGAAGTGAAGGCTGGTGTGACAGAAGTGCCCAGGATCCTTACCACAGAAGCCAGCCACCAGGAACTTGAGTTAGTCCTGGGGAGTAACTAGGCTAAGGTCTGGCCCTGAGAGGGACCCACACCAGACCTGAGCTCCCTTTGTCCCACCCTCAACGATAGCAAGGAAAGGTTTGATTTCTGAGGACTCCTTCCCCAGAGTCACCTCCAGGATCTGAGGGACTGGGGATGGAGAAAAGTGTGCTCATCACAGTTCTGGTTGGGGCTTCTACCTCAGAGGTTTAGATTACCCACAATAACAAAAAACCCCCAGGAGTACATCTCAAGATGGCAAAGAACATAGATGCAATGATTAGGTTTAAAATATTTCCTCTGCTTGATCTGAACCCCTTAGCCTCCCTCAGCAAGAGCCCAGATCACAACAATCACATTACATCAGCCCTGGGCACTCAGAGAAGATGCACTTGCAATCCAAGAGGTGGGAGAAGGAAGTCAGGCTCTGACTTCAGCTGGAGGCTATTACTTTGTAGAACTTTGGCGTGGTGCATCTTGTGCTGCAAATGGCCAGCAGTGGTGGTACTCACACAAATGTGTGTCCTACATCCTGACATGTCAGACAGAGCCTCATGAAGATGTCACAGGTGGTGATCTGCACTGGCCAGTGGCTCATGGAACCTTTGGAGAGATCCTGATAGCTATTGTTATGATCTCTCACAGATCTGTATTAGATCTGTCCAGTCCCTATTATCATAAAAACCCACAAGAAATAAAAAACCCTGCAGCCTTCACAACCCAGTTCCTAGCACAGCAGACCTAGAAAATTCTGCTCAACATGTTGCAAATGTCACTCGAAGTGAAACAACAAGAGAGAGGGATGCAAATTTCCTGGGATGAAAACATGAGCACTGCAGTGGATGAAGGAGGATTCACTGCCTACCTGTCACATGCTAAACACTTTCTTCACAGGCTGTCCCCTTACAAGGAGGACTTCACACCACAGTCTCACTGTGTCCCCAAGCATGATCAAAAGGAATATTAACGTGAGTGCCACACAGGACCTGAGAGGTTCCCAGCACTTCAAAATGCAAGATTAGCAATGCTGGTTTCCACCTCTTTGGTTGTAAACCTCAAAACAGGCTTGGTGACTATTTTTTGAGATTGGTGGGTTATCACCTCTTGGCCATCTCTGCAGCCTCAAAAAACAGGCGTGTTCACCTTTCCCTTCTTGGCTGGCTGAGTTCTGTTTCCATCACATCCTGGCTCTACAGCCCTGTTGTGTGTGCCAGCACCACGAGAAACCAGCAATCCTCACACACTCCAGCTGGGCATGAGGGGCTTTGGAAGGTGCCAACAGATATCCTGACTCCTTCCCCTACAGACCAAACATCTCCAACTCCTTCCCCATTTGAGCAAAGTGTTATTTTGGAAAGAGCTTCCCCCAGGACACAGTTGAACCATTCCTTCATCCTAAACCCTGTCCCGACCGAAAGAGCAGGAAATTTCCCTTTCCTATCTCCCCAAAGCTAAGACTCTGCCTATGCTATGTGCATCTCTCCATCCTCCTTGGCCTTACCTTGGCAAGGCTGCAGGCAGCCAAGAGCAAGCCAGGCTCCAGAGCCAACACAGACCAACAACACACCCTCTTTCCACCACTGCCCTCCCTCTCTAATTGCAGCCAGCTCTGCATGACCTTCAGAAAGCTGCTACAGCCAAGTCTGCACTGAATTCCAACACTGGTGTCTCCTCCCTGCAGTGCCACAGAGCACAGACCTTCTGCCTACCCATGCCAAGGATCCTTGAACCTGCTCACAGCAGGGTCCACTTCATGCAACAGCCTCCAGAAAGAGGGGCCATCCCAGCCCACAGCAGGCTTTTGGGACACATGACTGGGAGCCCAGCTTCACCCTCCACCTCCAGGAGCTGTGTGCCTTTTAGCCTAGCTTCAGCACAGCCCCATCCCCACCAAGGCCATCACCCCTCCTCACCCGAGGAGGAATGGAGCACTCACACCAGACACACAGGAAACCCTCACCACATCCCAAAACTCCCCTGGAGTGACTTGGGGCTTTGGGAGTCAGTGTACTCACCATGCCAGAAGCCAGCTGTGGCAAGCAGCAGGAGGAGAGCAGGACCCATGTCCCCAGGGACCGTGGCGTCCCCAGCGTGGAGCCGATGCCACTGAAGGATCCTCTCAAGCAGCGGGTGTCTCTTCTCGTGGGCACCGTCCCCAGCACTCCCTTTTCGGGAGCTTCTCCTTTCTGAGCTGACCACAAGTTAACAAATTCCCTATTTTGTTTGTTTTTGAAACAGGGGAAAAAAACCAGGCCGTGCTTTGTCACGTCACCAGTGACAAACCCCATGGCAGAGGTGGGGCCATGTGCACACCCTGCTGCAGGGTCCCCCTGTTGTTGGGGGTCCCCCTCAGGTCTCAGAGAGGACTCCATTTCTAGACCACTCCCCAGGGTTGGCAGGGGCCACTGCACCATGCTGGGGGTTGGGATAATCCTGATGTTCTCTGCCTTCTGCCACTCCAATCCCCAGGGATATTTATACACTTTCGCCTTGCTTGGGCACATGCAGGTGTCGCCACACTTGCGGGCAGTGGATTAAATTTTTTTTCGGCTGGACAAGTTTCACCTCAGGCTCAGTGGCTCTTGCTGGCTTTGGGACTTGGGGACCCTCACAGGATGTGGCAGGCTCCCTCACAACAGGCCCTCAAAGGCAATTCAGCTCAGGGCAGCTCCCAAGTGGGAAAAAGCCTGGGAAGATGCCAAATTATTTTGTGTTAACCAGAAGTGTGATCCCTGGTGCAGAGAGGGGTCCTGTGGCCACACAGGATCACCCCCAAGCCCATGCCAGCTTCACCACCCTCCCTGGCAGGGAGACGTGTTGGAGTCCAGCATGCAGAACCCTTCTGGCTCCTGGCTGGGCTGGGGGGCTCATGGGGACCCCTGCTCTTTCCTGTCCCAGTACCTCCAAGCCTGGAGCTCAGAGTGACCAGGCAGCCTCCCAGGGCTCAAGCACAGACCCTTCCTCCCCTGGAGCCCATCCCACCCTGCCACCCTGCCTTGCTGATGGGGAGGCTGCTTGGAGCTGTTCTGTAACTGACAACACCTTGAAGTAATTAAACAGTTAGTTGATTAGCAGTGTTAGTAATTAATAAATCAGAAACTTTGTTAACCCTCCACTGGACCGTGGGTCTTCCAAAACGGGTGTGAGGGAAGGCTTGAAGCAAAGCAGTTCTCCCAGGGACACCCAAGTCAGCAGGATGAGTGGATCCTGTCAGACACAGGCACCCCTTGCTCTCTGCTCTGTCTCTGGATAACCTCACGCTGCAGCAGAAGTTCAGGGCTGTTCACAGCAGCTCTGGGGTGGGAAGTGACAGCCATCACCTGACAGCACTGGGAAGGAAGCACAGGGGAGGAAGGTCCAGCCAGGGGCTCTGCCAACTGCCCCAGCTGCAGCCCCTACAGCAGGAAGGTGACAGGAACCCCACGACAAACCACAGGCAGAAAGAGAAGGGTTGCTCCAAAATATCCACACAGAGGTGGCTGTTGAATCTGCACCTGCAGTGCCCTGAAAGCCTCCACAGCCTGGAGGGGAATGGGCTTCTCCAAAGGGGGCAGTTAGAGAAGACAAGGTCCTGGGGCCAAGAGATGAGAGCACGGCTGACTGTGCTGGAGATGACTAAGAGTCATGGGAAGGTGGAGAGCTCTTGCTTTTGGCCAGAAGGATGGCTGGAGAGTGTGAGGGAGTCCAGAGAGAAGGAAAGGCAGCTTTTGGCCAAAGAACGTTTCCCCTCAGCAGTTTTTCCTGGCAGGATACAGGGAAGAAGAACATGAATTAGAGGCAGCATGGTGCTCTTTGGGGCTCCTGCCCAGAGCTGGGGGGCTGTCAAGCAGCTGGGCCATAGGAGATGTCTGCTTGGTTATTCTTTCCTCCTTTCGAGCCAAAGGGGCTTTTTAAAGGATGTTTGTTTCCCTCCTTCTTCTTTTTAAGTATTTTTTTTTTCTTTCTCCGGGAACAAATGCCAGCTCAGAGAGAACTGACTCACCAATGTGAATAAGTATTAAACCAGACAGGTTTAATAGAGAGAAGGGAAACAATCTCTCAGCCCTCTTTCTTCTCTTTGAGAGGGCCCCTTGCAGAGCATCTCTGATGGCAGTGATCCCCAGGTGGCAGCCTGGACTGGGCACACCTGGGGATGCTCACAGGGACAAGCTTGGGGTCCCTCCCTCTTTTGTGTCCTTCTCTTCTTCCTGCAGGTTTCACCCCAAATCTTACATGCAAGCAGCAGCTCAGCCACAGGAGTCCTGCTGGAACTCACATGCCCAGGCAGCTCTGAGCACAGCATAGGGATGCTCTCTGAGATGCTGCAACTTTGCTTTGAACAACTCGAAGCCCAGGAATATCTGTGGAGACCCTTATGGTTGTGAAAGATGGGATGAGACTTGCTCAGTGCCTGGTAGCCTGGCTGGGAAAGGGAGAATGGGGGCTGCTGGTCAGGAGCTCAGGCTTTGAGCCCGATGGGACCCCAGCACTGAGCTCAGCTCATGGTGCCACACCTGCCTGAACTGCCCTGCAGCAGTTTGGGGACACACGTGGGACACCTGTGTCCTGTTGGTACCAACTGTTGGTACCCCCACAGCTACAGGGCTTGGCACTGCAGTCTCTCTGCTTCCCTGAGTTCTTCCATGGAGGGTCTCACTGGAGAGGAGACTTGTTTTGGGGTGAGGGAAATGCACTGCTGGGGGTCTCCATGCTGACCTGCTCATTTCCAGTCCCATGACCCCTCTCCAGCACATACTGACATGCAAAAGGTCTGCTAGGTAGGGATCAGTGGGAGCCTGCAGGGTTCAGGGCTGAGGTCTGTCAATTCCCCCTCTCTGCTCCTCCCCAAGCCTTTCATGCAGCCTCTCTGGACAAAGGGGGATTCTTTTTCTCTCTGCTGATTCAGCTCCTGGAGAAAAATGCCCTGACTGAGCCGTGCCAGGTGACTCAGAGCATATCTGGGGAGAATCAGCCTGAGCTGGTCAGGGAGACTGCAAACCTCCACTCTGGAAAAATGAGCAAAGGCAGGAACCCAGGACAGGCCGTGCTGGAACTTGGCCATGCTTGCTGCTGCACTCCATGCCTTGGAGCTCTGGGTACACAGAGTTTCCAGGAGCTGAGGGAGGCACGACTGTTGCCAGTGGGGACTGCATCATGTAGCCAGAAAACAGGATCAGCACTGATATGTTTGAATCAAAAACTCCTCTTCCAGCAATCCTTGGCTTTCCAAGCACGTGGCTCAGAGCAGATGCAAACATCTCTGCTCTGCACCTTGAGATGGATTTTGGAGAAGCAGTTAAACTTGAGACAGAGAGAGGAGAAAACTTTGGGCAAGGCTCACAAGGCACCTGTCTCTCCTGTGGCTGGGGGACCTGAGTGCCTCTGGAAAGGAGACTGGGGAAAGGTGATAGAAGCAGAGTGACAAATGGATCTGAGGGAATGGTGGGGTGGGGAGCCAGGATTTTGGAGATACATCCTAGAGGGAAGGGAGGAGAGCTGGACATGTGGGGGGAGCCCTGTGTGCTGCAGTGTGGCTCCTGCTGGTGCCCTGCCCTATTGCTGTCTCCAGGCCCTCCCACTGCCCTGAGCTATTGAACCATGTGGAAAAATCAGTGCTGTGGTGTCTGCCATCTCCTTCAGCCCAGCCACTCCTCAGTTTGTCATTTCTCCTGCATCCCCACCCTGATGTGAGCACAGGCCCAACAATGCTCCAAGGAGCCACGTCCTTAGCTGGGACTGCTAAAAACCCAAAGTGGCCCAAATCCCAGGCAGTGGGGATATATATACATGGGAACAATTCCTGGAATCCTCCCCTCTGCCCACCTGCCTCATGACCCACAAGTTGCACAGTTACCAGAGAGATGGAGCAGATCCTGCCCCTTTTCCTTACCCTATCTCTGGGCTGAGCTGCTCCTTGCAGTGCTTCTCCCTGCCTGGCTCCCCGCTTGGCTTTCACTAAGCACTGGGGTCATGCACAGAGTATTAACATGCTTAGCCTTCACCCACCACAGGGTTAAGCTGTATTCCCAGCCCCATCTGAGTGGGAGGAATCAAAAATAGGCAAATAAAGGAAGAGATGGGACTTTGCAAAATGAAAAACACCTTTATTTTTAAACTCTTTCTTTAAAAACGTATTTGTAAAAGTTTACAGCATAAAAATAATATCTCATGGCTATAAATGTGACATAGTACAAATCCTACAAATACAACTGTAAACCTAGAAAAATGTTAACTCTTTGGTACCTTAGTCTGAACTCTGTTTTTTCCTTCGCCCTCATGCTGATTTTGACAGAGGGCATGGAGACAGGTGCTGCTGCTGTTCAGAAAGGCTGCAGAGGAACAGTGTGATGCCAGCAAGCCAGCACAGCAGGATGGGGAGAGGGCACACTTTGGGCAAGATTAGCAGTTCTGGTGCAATCAGTCCATGAAGGAGGAAAGAAGAGCAATGAGGAGACACTGCAGGCCTCCCAGCACAAGCTGGCTTCCCTGCCTCCTCCCAACGCAGGCAAGAGTCATCTCTTCAAAGTGCTGCTAAAGCAGTTTCCCTACCTTTGCCAAAGCCAACTAGATCCACCTTGGCACTTCCCAGAGGCCTCAGGTCTCTGAGTGAAACATGGGAACTCTGCTGGTAGCCAGCAACCCGTGTGCTGGGCTATGAAATCTTGGCAATATCTGGCCTGCTTTGGGCAAGTGCTGCAGATGACATGGTGCCTCCACTGTTACAGCCAGCATGGGCCACTCAGCATCCCAGCAAGGCTGGGATCTGCTGCAGGGATGCCCTGTGTGACCCTGCAGCTGCCCTGACTGCTCTCTGCCTGGGCAACCACCCGAGGCAAAGGATGCCAAAAGGTTACTGAGGGCCACCAAAGGGCAACCTTTGTGTTCTCCGAGTGGGAGCACAACCAGGCTGCATCCAGGCTCCCTGATCATCCTGGAACTGAGTTAAGCACTGAGCCCAAGCAGGGCTCTTCCCAGCACTTGTGTATTGGAACAGGGGGTTTGTCTCCTTAACACTCTGTGAAATCCCCTTCTCCAGATCTGCCAGCTCTGCACAGACCTTGAGCTTCCCCCCAGGCAAACCCTTAGTGCTCAGTGCCCTTTGTTTGTGGTGCTGTCTCCCCCTCAGCCCAGAGCCCTGCCTGGGAAGAAAGAGAAGAGCTGCTTCTCACTTCTGGCTGAATTCCCCTGGCTGCACATCTGCTCTGCACTTCTGCCCCCATCCCCGTGGGACCCTGTCACAGTCCCCTTGGCAGGTGAACAGAGACAATTTAGTTACAAGTAAAGTCCACTGTGCTCTAGATTTCTTAACACAACACAAACAAACACCAAACGTGACACTCGCGCTTCAGAAAATAACACACCCAAACTGAGAAGGACAAAAGGATGAAAACCTGTGCACACATCAGTCTGAGGAACACCTTAAATGCAGAAAGAGACACCAGAGTGCTGCATTAGTTTTTGGGGTACACATATGAAATAGTGACTGGCAGTAGGATTATGCATATACTGGTTCTGATAACAAGCTGTAGAGTAAAATATAACCTACAAATAAAAAGATATTGCACCAGAGATGGGCCCAAGCTGTGGCATGTGTTCCTTCATGGGGGGCTCAGTTTGGGTCCACCTCTAAACACAAGAAACACACCCAAACAGAAAAACTGATCATCGAAACAGAAAACCCAGTGGGACCAGTTCCCTTCAGAGTCTCACTGGAGAAATTATGGCTACAAAACTGATGGGCCCAGAACAGCCAAACATTCCTCCTGGCCCTCACCTGCCTGGCCATGCAGGGACTGCAATGCTGGCAGCAGAGAGAGAGGGAGTGTGGGGCTGGATCTGTCATTCCCAGCTCTGCCAAGCCCTCTCTTTGAGGGACTCTTAGCAAAATGTGTTGGCTTTGTGCGGCTGCCAGCTTAACCCTGGCTGAGGAGGTCTGGTCACTGCATCTGCATAAAGGTGCTATGAAAGGTTGAGTAAGGGCAGGAAAATACCACCAAGTGCAAGACTCAGCCCTTAAAATCACAAAGCCAAGGGCAAGTATTTGGTCATATTCCTCTGGAGTGCAGGATGGTTAAGGGCAGGAAAATACCACCTGTACTTACTTTAGAAAGGAATAGGGAGGTGGGGGTAGCATCCCATCAGCAACCAGAACAGATTTTGATGCAAATAATAATTTGCAGTAAATCTACAAATGGGAAAAAATGCAATAGGCATTCAAATGCCCAGCTAGTAGGACAGGATACCTGAGCTCCCCCAGCAGAGAGATCTCCCATTTCAGGACTGTGGAAACTATTTGATAGTGGGAAATTTGTAATTTAATTAGCAATTAAATCTGTACAAGATGAAGTTTAGAACAGGATTTTTGAAATAAGCAAATGGCCAAAGGGAAAGTGAGAAGGTGTTAATTGATGTGGAAATCTTTGGACTGGATGGAGGTAGTAAAAGTAGCCCTCTCATATTGTTCTCGTTGCTAGAAGTATCTAATATTTTTATTAGTCAGTCCAGCCCAAAAATAACAGTTTGTTAACAAAATTTGCAGATGACCCAATGTCTGGAACCACAGGGAGTAGCTTGGTTAGAAATGCTGGAAGTGTAGAAAGACATAGGTGCCTAGATTGGTCAGAGGATGACTCCAAGCTCTCAGTATGTTGTGGATGGGAAAAAGCCAATATCATCCAAAGTTACACTAGGCAAGTTGAGACCAGCACAGGCCAGAACTATTAATGCCCTGTGTGAGGTCTAGGTTTGACCTCACCGGGAGTACTGGGTACTTCTGGTCACCTTTGATAGAGAAGGATGAATTAAAAATGGAGCTGGTGCAGACAGAGGCTATAAAGATCATCTGATGTGCCATCCTATGGGTTCAAGTTGCAGTGACACAGATCCTTACCAAGCACCTTAACATGTTAAATAAAATCAAGCAATCTGACCCAAAGGATCTCATAAATTACTGCTTCTCTGCAGTGAGGATCATTTAATGAACTGTGGTTATAGGAGATGGCTCCTTCATTACAAGCAGGAGGAACAGAGGATGGAAAAACAGTTGTCATTCACAGTATGTTTCCTATGGATGGTGGGGAATCTGACCACATAGGCTGAAAATATCCTCTGCTGGCTGCCAATAAAAGTGCTATTTCTTATGTTCATATTTTACCAAGGACATGAGCCCACAAAACACCTACTCCTCCTTTAGCTGCATAAATGGCAGCACTGGAGTGGTACAAAACTTAAAACAGAAGCTGTTTTGCTGGGGATTTCTGGCAGAAGTTACATATTTTGAAAAAAAAAAAAAATCTCAGTGGCTCTGAGGTGGTAGAAACCCAGAAAGATGCTGATTGAATTTCTGATTTTGTAAACCTGTCTGTGCAGTTCCTGTAGGATGCACAGAGAAATGTGCATAAGTAGGGCAATGAAGAGTTAATGGGAGCAGGGGACATGCAGTGAACAGAGCTCTGTGTGAAGTGAAACTCATTTCAGAGAAAAACCTGCTGTCTTCTGTGGTGTCAGACCTGTGGTTTTTGGGGGTCCAGCTTTCATCTCTGCAGAGGTGGGGTTCACAACTGATTTCCAAAGCCTGGTGTTCCTTCTGCTTTGAGTCTGCTCGTTCAAGTGCCAGCTGAGGGCACAAGGAGCCCCTGACTCATCTGTGAGAAGTGGGGAAGGAGGGGGAGAAGCAGGGGGAAGTCTGGGCCCGTTTAGTTTTCAAAACACTCTCCAAGAGAGAGGAATCCTCCCCGATTCTTCTTGCCCTGCTTGGTTCCCTGTGACATTTCACAGCCCCAGCAGGCTGCAAGTGGCTCTGCCTGACCCCAGAGGGTGGCAGGGCATGAAATAAAGTTCAGCTGTGACCAAGGAGCTTCCCAGCCTCTCTCCATCTCTTTCTTTGGAGCTATCCCTGGATTGGTGTTCTGGCATCCTTATTTCTGCCCATAATCTTGCTGTGACTCAGGAGGGGAGGGTCAGCCTACCCAACCTGAGAAAGGGTGTTTGGGTGAACAGTTTATCAAAGGTGAGCCTTTGCTTCCCAAAGATAAGGCACAAGGATTCTGCAGCTGGCGTGGTTATATGATTTTCCAGCAGATGAGCTGGGTGTAGTGGCAGTAGATTAATGAATAACCATATTGCTTCCTTATACTGGCCCTGGCTAGTGGATTAATATATTTGTTCCCTTTAAATCTTCAATGGAGAATAATTAGCTTAGTGTCCACACAGACAACATCAAAAACAGTGACTGCCCTCTTTACTTCTATAACCAAGTCATTGTGAGGGCATTTGGAGCTCCTGGCGTGGCCCTGGGGCTCCTGGTGCCATGCTGGGTTCGAAAGAGTGTGACAGCCTCCAGGTGGATGCAGAGCTGTGCCCCAGAGCTGTGATGGGTGCTTGTGATGCTCTATCCACCAAAGAAGCACTGTCAAGAGAGGAAAATGGTAATTCTGTACCTCCCAGACACTGGCTGGCCTCTTCAGGACTTGGCTGTGCTTGGAGGAGAATCCAATGTACTCCTGGCCTCCAGCAGCTGAAGGTTGGTGTTGAAGGTTCTCCACACCCCAGCAATGGGCTCCAGGTGGATTATCTGTCCCAGTGGCATTTCACAGAACCACGGTGTGGCTGGTGCTGAGACCATCAGAGAAGTGCTGGTGCAGAGGAGACGAAACTCCTCGCCATGGAGGAGGAAGAGGATGGAGTATCCTCTTAGAAATGCAGAAAGTGGCATCTCATGGAGATCCAACCCACGTCTTCCACTTGAAAAGATGTTGGTCTGTGAGATGTCTCCATCCTGCAGTGGTTTGATCACTGAGGAGGATGTGGCAGTGATCTAGAGGGTTTCTGGCACTGAGCCACCTCTTTTTAAGGGGGAAGGGAGTGGCAATGGGAAAAAGTCTTTAATACCCCACCCAGCACTGGGAGACAGGAGGGAAGGAGGAATGCTGGGACAGGAGGGGATGTCCTGATTTACAAGAGCAAGCATGGATCTCTGTGACATCTGGGTCAGCCCCTTAACTGGGTTCTCCATAAGAAGATGCAAAGTCAGCCCAGCTCTGACTACAGGAAACTCTCCTCCACCTCTTGGTGTCCTGTGGTTGGCTCCTGGCAGCCTGGTTGTGGGTCGGGTTCCTGCTCCTCGTCCTGCCGGAGGCCCAGAGGGCTGTCACAGGATATTGTAGATGATGTGTTGGCTTCGTTCAGCATTGAGCTGAAGAGAGACAAGAGGGAGAGAGAAATGAGTGTCCTGTCCCAGGTCTCCTGGTGGGAGAGGATTCCCAGAAACTGACAAGTGTGTTGAGTTCCCAGCAGCCCCACTCTATCTGAATATCTTCCACAGTGGAACAGACCATATCAGGTGGGTCTATCCAGCCTTCAAACACAACACATGGCTGGTGGGGTTCTACAGAACATGCTTCCCTGTGTGCTCTCCTCCCTCTGATCTTGGTTGCTTGTCCTCAGCTGTGCTGGCTGATGTACAGGGATGTGACATTGTGCCCTATCTTAGCTCATGTCCCAGCTGCTCTGGCTCATCTCCATCCCTGTGGGCTCATGCAGGTCACAGCACCTCAGATGGGGTGACACTGCCCTCCTTCTCTCCCTTCTAGTCTGTGCTGCAAGACAGCATCCCCATTTTCTCTTGGGGTCCCTCTTTCAGGTTTGGACAGTGGGGGAAAGGCCAACACTCAGAAGCAATGTTTGTACCTGGCCCGGCTGATGGAGGCCTCCTGAGGGAGGTCACAGTTCACCTCAGGTTTGGGGTCGGGAAGAGGGATGATATAATCATTCTCGCCCCCGTTCTGCTGCACGGCTGTGTAGAGGATGCTGCTGGAGGGGGAGCTGGCAGCAAGGCGGGCGTTGTTCAGCACAGGAATTGTGGGTCTGGTGCGGACAACAGCGGGGTGGTCACTCTTCATGAACTCTTCATCCACCTGCTGGTACCTCTGCTCTCACAGGGCAGGTTACCAAAGAAAGGGAAAGGTCTTGTGAGTGGGGAGAATGCACTTGTGCTGTGTTTCCTTTTCCTGCCTGCCAAGGTTTTCCTAGAGGGGCTGGCATCTTCTAGCTGGGTTCAGCTGCCCTTACTCCAACAAAGATAGGCCATGAACTTTTCCTAAGGGACAGAGCAGTGGCACAGCTTCACAGCTCCAAAATACCAAGCACTTGGAGGCAGGATTTTGATCTCCAGCCAGTTCTGATTTCTGAAGTTGCTGAGTTACCAGCTGCCTGTCTGGCAGTGCAGTTGTCTCAGCAACGTTCCTGGGATGCCCAAATCACCTCCACTGGCTGCTCCAACTAACGCGCTGTTGATCACAGCGAAATCCTCTGGCACTGCAGCACTAACACAGGTCTCCAAACCCTGACTGAGGGCCCTCACCAAGCACTGACCCTCTTCTGTCCCTCCAGCACAGGGTTCTTTGGGCATACCTTTCTGTAGCAATCCACCAGGAGGTCTCCCATAAGCACCACCAGCTGTGAGAAGGATGGCCTGATTTCAAACTTCTCCTCCCAGCACTTCTGCATGATGTTGTAGCTGCCAAGAGGGAAGGGAATGCACTGAGATAGCAGGTGAGGAAAACAGGTAGAAATGCTTCTGTAGTATGTAGAGCACATCCAGGGCAAACACATGTTGACAGCACTTACATTTCATCAGAGGCATGGGTGGGTTTGGACATCCGATAGCCACGTTTGATGGCATTGTAGAACTGCTCATTCATAGGCAGCTCAGGGTATGGAGTCCCTCCTGGGGGTAAAGGGAGAGCAGGAATTAGGCTGCAGGATTGCCTGCCACCCTCCAGCCAACATGCATTTCACAAGGTTTTCTTATTTCTTTACCTTTCCTGTTTCATTTCACTTCCAAATGCAACGTGAGCATGGGGAAGAAGGAGACAGGGAATGAAGTGCTACTCTGGCAAAGTAGGGACTTGGGGGTTAGAAATGCATTTTTATTGTTTTTGAAGGGATGCTGCTAACATGTTATCAGAACTACAGACACCACCATGATCTCCAGGGCACTCACCTAGAGTGAATATCTCCCAAAGAAGAATCCCAAAAGACCACACATCACTCAGGGTGGTGTAGAGGTTGTTGAAGATGCTCTCTGGAGCCATCCACTTGAGGGGCAAGAAGGTCTAAGAGAGAATAAAAAATGAAACAAGAAGAGAGTCAGCTGTACCCACAGCATTTGTTTCAACAGATAAGAGCCTGACACCAAAACTACAAGCAAAGAAGACTCTTCAGATCTGCCCGTGAGTCCAACACATCTGTTGACATCTGCTGTCAGTCGGTTCTGGGAGGGACCAGTTGCCTCCTTCTTTGTGCAGAACAGACTCAGCAGGCAGGAGGAAAGAATGGATGTGCTGTACCCATTTCCATCACAGCCTGCCATGATGAATGCACACATGTCACAGTGTGTGGTCTCTGTTCCCTTGCTCTTGAGGACGCCAGTGACTTGTACAACCTGACCAAAGACTCCTGAAGAAAGCCCAGGCTTATCTGACTTTGGAAGCCTGAGACCATGCTGGAGGGGGCTAAATGATGACCAGAAAAGAGCCAAAGGATACATCCAGCTTCTTTTCTGTTCTTACTCACACAGAGTAATAAAAAAGAAAGCCTCACTTGACCAGCTTGTATGCAGCACTGGCTGTGCTGCTCCTGGGATTTGCTTGCACAATGAATACCAAAATAATCTCCAGGAAGGATTGCAAAGGGGCTCAGTTTCGTTTCCCATTTTGGACAGGAAACCAGCTATGTCAAGGCTGGACTGAAAACCCCAACCCCTCTGGGGGAGGGTGCCCCTGACCAAGCTCTGAGTACCTGTTTGACATCACATGGGAGAAAGCATGTGAGAAGTTAAGTAGTTTGTAGATTAGATAAAGTCTGGGGTTTAAGGTACCTGTCTCTATTCTCAGCTCCCCCCAGCCTCAGTTTCTCTGGGGCCTGCTTTGCTTGGGATTGGAGATTCACAAATGCCTCAGGGCTCGAGTGGATAGGCTGTTGTTGAAATCACAGGGAAATGCTTTCTGGAAAAGCTCAATTACAGCCTTATCCTCTCCTGCCTCAAAAGATCGGAGATATCTCTCTGGAAAGTAGCTGCTTGCAAGAAGACACTTCTTCTTGACTTGTGGTCTAGTGGTTAGAGCAGAATCCTGTGAATCTCTTCCCAGAGTGGTCAGTGAGTCACTACAGCCCTACCAAGCTGCCTAACCTTGCCTCCTCCTGCCTGAAGCTCAGGACCACATTCAGTGCTGGCAGGATGCAGCACTGCTGCCCTGATCGGGAAGGTTATAGGGGACAATCCTGAGTTTTGCTACTGCTCAGGTTCTTCTGTAAAGAGCCAGGGGTTGTGGGCATGCAATTCTGCTACTTCACAGTGTGCAGAGCAAACAAAGTGAAGGATGGCTGGCTGTTGACATCATCTCCTGGGAGTCCTGCCCGTCACCACCTCTGGGCACACTGACGGACAGGTGGCTCAAAGGGTCTATGCCAGGCCCAGAGCCCTGGGAAGAAGGAGCTTGCAAGGCTCCTGGTACTCACACTGCCTTTGGAGATGTAGTTGGAATCCCTCATGATGTCCCTTGCCAGGCCAAAGTCACAGATCTTCACCAGCTTCCCCTCACAGATGAGGACATTCCTGGCAGCCAGGTCACGGTGCACACACTGCAGGGGAGAGACAGAGCACTGTCACTGCAAGGGGCCCTCACACAGCCTGAGAACACAGCCCACCTCCAGCACCAGCCCATTCCTGCAGGGACAGGAGTCACCTCACATCATTTCAGGCATCTCCTTCACCTCTAGGGACAATCATGGCTTGAGATTAGCAGAGCTACCACATTTTTGCTGTTTGCCTGGACTGCTTCCTCCATGACAGCAACAGCCGTACGGATCCAGCAGAGGGAATCTGAACAAGCCAGAAGAGCAGGGATTGCCAGGGCTGGACCAAGCGAGGGGACTTGGTGGGCTGGAAGGAGGGGGTGACTCCATCTCAGTTTGGACAATCCAGCCCAGCAGCCTGAAGACATCAGAGCTACACCAGGCTGGCTTGTGTCTCCTAGTTTGCCAGCATGTTGGATGTTTTCCATATGAACAGCCCTGACACTTGCTGCGGGAGCACTGACCATGCACTTTTAGAGATCAGACCATCTGACTGGGGGCAGAGAGCCAGGAATTTCTCTCTGCATTGATGCCATTAACGCCTTCTGTTAGCCCTGCCCTGTGTGATGCTTCACACAGCCCAGCTATATTACTGCCTGCCCTGGGCTAAGCTAGACCTTAAGAAATCCCAGAGCCTAGTGCTCCATGGTGGCTTAATTTCCACTAAACAAGCATTCCTGATGAGTCCTGGAGTGCTCAGGGCATGCAGTGCAACAAGGGTGTCTAGGAAGAGCAGTTGTTCTGCTACAGAGTGCCTTGTGCTTTAGCTCCCTGCACACTGTTTGGTGACCCCAGTAAACAGGGATGATATAATGCCACAGATGTGCTGAACATGGCTCAGGAGGAGCATGGAGTCAGGGAATTTGAGGTCTAAAGCTCAGTGCAAAGCCAGGGTTAGCTGTCACATGCAAATATAGTCATGCTGATCTCCAAGACTTTGTTTCCAAAGGGAAGTGGTCAGCAGCTCTTTAATTGCACGGCCACTTATCCCACAAGGAGTTTGGCATGGACAGAGGGACAGTGGGAGGAAGCCGACCACAGGACATGGCAGAAAACTCAGTTCTGGCCACAGACCAGCCAGCATACATACATTTTTGGAAGCCAGGAACTCCATCCCATTGGCCACCTGGAAGCTGAAGCCCACCAAGTCCATGTAGCTGAGGAGTGGAGACTCGTTTATCAGTGTCACCCGGTCTGTCCTTTCAGGAGCTGGAGGGCAGAGATGGATGCTGGTGTCACCCAGCACACTGGTGAGCCTCCCACTAGTGGAAGGACACACTGGGGAATGCTCTGCCCCCAGCAACAAAGGGACAGAGCTGGGAGCTCTCATAGTAAGGATATCTACCACTGCTGCTGGACGAGTCACAAAAGCGACCTTTGCAAGCAAAGGCATCCAGCACCCAAAGCACAAGCTCCTCTCCCTCCCACCGTCCCAAGCTGTTACCTGAGGGGGAGTAGCTCTCCAGCTCATAGGGGGTGCCATAGTTAGAGGACTCGATGTCAGCATACTTGACTTCACCCTTCATGTCAGACATGGGCACATAGTCCAGGGAGTCGTCCTTGCTCATGTCCATGTAGCCCCCGTCACTCTCGACAGACACGGAGAGGTGGCTGTGGGGGGAAGTGAAAAGGCTGTTCAGATCCAGAGGAGGGGAAGAGACATGAGGGTTGGGGGCAATGATTTGTGAGTCTGATATTCCAAATCCCTCAGCCCCAGCACTGAAATGTCCCACACAGCCAGGAAAGAGGCCCTGCATCATGGATGAAGTGATGTGCAAATGGAATAGCGCTTAGGAAGATCTCAGCTGCCTTCAGGCAGAAAGGGCAGGGGGGAGCTGTAACACTGCCCTGTTTTACTATTGTTTTGGTGTGCTGGAAGGAAATGCTGCTTTCTAACTTCCCAGGGGACCATTTCTCTGTGCTGCTGTGCCTGCATCCCTTACAGCTGGCAACCAGATAAAGGACCATTTCCCTTTCCTTGTGGTACCTCTTGTGCAATTGCCCTCCTTTTAGTACTTCTCCCTTAGGCTCCGTAGCAACTCAACCTGCCCTGGAAATGCAGAGCTGAGATCTCTAGTGGTTAAGTCATGCTGGAAAACTTTGTGTCTCCATACTCAGTGCGTGGCTATGGTTCTGCAAATAAAGTTAACAATGCCAGGAAATACTCCCAACTGGCATGGAGCAGCTGGCATGTGTGCTAGCAAACTCAGGCTCCAGGACACAGAGTCTGCTAACTCCTCGCTGTCAGGAGCTGCTTGAAGGTCACTGGGCTGGTCTAACAAGGTGACAGAGGAGGCAGCTGTGTCCCAGTGCTGGGCCAGTGTTTATTTCACTGCCCTGCAGAAATGTAGGATGCTTCATGGGGGTAACCAGCCTCCCTCCCTGACAGGGGCAGGCACCAGGGAGGAGGAGAGAGCTGCTTTCCTGGTACCTGTGCACATGGTCCTCCTTGGGGGCGTTCCCGTAGAGCTCTGCCTCCCGCCGAGCCTTCTCCCCGCAGGACTGCAGGAAGGTGTGCTTGTTGCGGTGCAGGTAATCCACCAGGTCCCCGTAGCGGCAGTACTCGGTGATGATGTAGATGGGTCCTGGTGGGACAGAACACCTGCATCAGCCCTGCCTTGGCCACCGTGGCCGTGAATTTCACTGCACAGGGATATTATCAGATTACAGGGTGTCTAGGCAGGGCCAAAGGGAAAAGCCACCTTTCTGGTACTGAGCATTCCTTGGCATTTGAAATTTGTGTTTGTGGAGGGAGTTGGGAGTTAACAGACACGTGCCTTTCCTGTTTCAATCAGGTCAGATGAACCCTTTCAGGTCAGAAGAAAGGTGTTCAGAGTCTCAGAAGGCTTTTTTAGGAGAAGGTTGAATCATTTGGAACCAGAAAACAGGAATCATTCTATCTAAGGACAGTTGTCCTCCCAAGCACAGCCCAGGGAAGCAGAGAGAGGAGACAGGGTGCTCAAGGCTCACCTACCTCCTTTGGTGCAGGCCCCCAGCAAGTTGACGATGTTGAGGTGAGGTCCCAGGTGGCTCATGATCTTCAGCTCGGACATGAGGGCTTGCTTCTCACTGCTGCGGGCTGTGGCTGTTGGGGAGAGCCAGTGTGAGCAGCAGGGCAAGGAGGGCTGAGTGTGGCACTGACTGGTCTTGTGGCTTTAGGGTGGGGAAGGGGGGAGAACTCACACTTGAGCATTTTGACTGCCACTTTCATGGTGGAGCGTGAATGGCTCAGGCCATGGGCCGTTGCCTCCACCACACGACCAAAGGCACCGGAGCCGAGAGTGCGTCCTGCAAAGAAACAGCCAGGAGGCAAAGTTGGCAATGCTCTAGAGGAGAGGTGAGGGCAGGAGCCTGGAAAATACAAGCTGCTTGTCTGAAACCACATCAGCCTTGCTGCTGTCATTCTGGTGGGCATGGCCATGGCTGTGAGCTATGACGTTTGGGGTTGGGGCTGGCTTCCAGAACTGCCAGCTACAATGTGGGATAGCCAGGAATAACATGGTGCTTAATGCCAAAGGGGACAGCTGGCCTTCCACCATGGTCCTAGATGATCCCCCCGTTCCAGAACCACATTGTATCTCCAGGGATCTCTGTGTCTAGTCTGGGTTGGACTCTTTTGGAGATCTCAGCCCAAAACTTATCACCCCCAGACAGCCAGGACCTCAGGAATCCATCAGTGGGACCTGCAGAGCCTTTACCTAACACCAGCTTGTCCCTGGGCACCTCCCAGGTGGAGTCATAAGGGAGCTGCATGGGATCCACATAGATGTACTCATGCCCATCAGAGCTGACAGACTCAATCACCTTCCAGCGGATTTCATAACGAGGTTTCTGGAAAAAGGAGCAGAGGGAAAAGAGGTATCTGTGAGGCTGGGAGTCAGACAGGGTGTGGAGGATGTGTCTGGACTTTGCTAGGGATCCTTTGGTCCCTACAGCCATTGTCTCATTCCCCATCTACCCCAGAGAGGCCAGGGACAGGCAGGAACTGATGGAGGCCCATAGATCCTGATGCAGCTGGGACATCATCAGGCCAAGCCACCCTAACCCTGGGATACCACTGTTGTCAGCCTGGGAACACTCTCCTCTTTTACCTTCTGCCACAGCACGATCAGGATGATCAGGGAGATCACAGTGAGGACCAGCAAAGCCAGGATGACAGAAATGATGACCACCTTGAATGGCAAGGCTACAAAGATAACAGGGACAGCAGTCAGACTCCTCCACCCCTGCACAGCCTGAGCACCCAGGGAAAGGAGGTGAGAGCAGTGCAGAGAGGTCCCTGCACACTCTTCCCCCAGACATTGACCCTGAGCTGTTCTCTGGGTAGGAACAGTCTCCTCCTGGGCAGACTTTTCCAGCACTTGCCAAGTCAGCCCCCCAGGGATGATGGGGTGATGGATAGTTACTGGTTTCTGCCTCAGGAGAGGTTTGGCCACGAGAGCGTGAAAAGATCTAGAGAGGCTGTTTTGCTTGGGGGAGAGCTGGCAGCCCTAGGCCTGGGCTTAGACCATCCTTCCTCATATTTGGGATGCTCAGCACGTGGATGCTCAAGTCCGTGGCACCATCTAGTGACCCCTGGGCTAACAACAAGGCACTGGGGACCTGCTCAGGCACTCTTGCCTGAGATGACCTGCCAGTCAAGGGGAGATGACTCTGCCAGTAGTGGGAAGAGCATATCCATGGCCACGGGACATAAACACCTCCACCGTCCAACTGGAACAATCTTTTCTGTTCAACCCAAAGGAAGCTTCACTCGGGGCAGAAGCACCCAGGTTTCCAGGCTGGAGACACAGAAAGATCTACCTCCCCACTACTGGCTCAAAACTTGTCTCAGGCCTCACCGTGTGGGACCAGAGTGATGTCCTGGGAGCTGGTGCCCAGGAAGTTCTGCACGGTGCAGCGGAGGAGCAGGGGCTCGTGCACCCTGTGCAGCTGCAGGGTGCTGTTGACGCGGTACAGCCGCCGCTCCGCGTGGTACGAGGCGTTGGTCTGCACGCCGACCTCGGCCGACTCGTTCCCCAGCAGCCGGGTGGGCTGGCCCTTGGTGCTGCACCTGGTCCAGAGAGGATAAAGGCACCTGAGAGGCGGCAGGGACCACGCACCACCACGGGATGCCCAGGTGTGTGTGCCAGCAGAATACAATTAAATAGTAGCCTGTTATTCTAATAAATAAAAGTCCAGCTGTCCCCATGGCCTCCATCCCTCCACTCACCATTTGATGTCGCTGCAAGTAGACCAGCTGATCTCTGGCTGGGGCATGCCTTCAGCAGAGCATGTTACAGTCTGCTCCCCACTGCTGGCACTGCTGTTCTCCTTGAGATCCACCACTTTAGCTGGCACTGAAACCAAAAGGCAGTGGTGGGAATTAATCTTCCTTTCTGACTGCAGGATGGAAGAAGAACACGATTCATCCAGGGAATGAGAGTCTACTGTATCCCTATCACAGCCTAGGGATGAGGTAGGACTCATCATGTCCATTGTGGTTTATTTTTGAAAGGGAACAGCAAAAAGAGTAAGGTTTGAGGGAGGAGATCTGCCCCCATGCAGCTTGACTGGGGAGCAGGGTGAACATGCGGGAAAATCCTGGACATCACAGCACAATCGTCTCTACATCTGCTCCCTTGGGCCAAGCTGATGGTGTCTGTGCTGCCTTCCTGTCCCCCTTGCTCTGAGGCCAAGGGTGAGATATTTCACCCAAGTGTGTTTCTTGCTTGAATGCTGTTTCTTTAAGCAAGACCATTCTGGAGCTGCAGCCATAGGAGTAAGGGCTTAATTCTGAGGGTTCTGCAGCAAAGGATGGTGCCACCCCTTGAGGCTGCTCCTGCTCTCCTCAGCCATGTGTGTGCATGCCCATCCTCACCGTTTATCTGCAGATGGAAGGAGAGCTCCTGCTCATCATCTTCATTGGAAGCTCGAATGGTGTAAAATCCTCCTTCTTCCTGCTTCACCCGCACCAGCACCAGAGCTGTCTGGTACCTGGGGGAGACACAGGCTGTGGGAAGGTACCTGGGGGCTTACAATGCTTGGAGGCAACCAGCTCCAACCCACCTGAGAAGTGCTCAAAATCCACTCACAGAAAACTACTGAATCACCAATTGTGTCCAACCAGCAATTTGGAGATTCCTTTGTGAATTACCCCTCTCTGCACCCTGGTGAGGAATGAAGGGCCCATACCTGGTTTCTGACAGATTCCTGCTGGTGATGGTGAACTCGCTGCTGCTCTCCATGGTCAATGTCTTGTTGTTCTTCAGCCACACAATGCTGGGTTGGGGATAAGCCTCCACTTCCACCTGGATAGTGTGGCTCTTGTGGACCTCAGCATACACTGTGCTGGGCAGGCTGGTATGGAAGTGCACAAAGCCATGCTCTGAGGCAAGAAGAAGAGGAGAGTCAGAGAGGGGAACAAAGCCCTCCCTGGTCCTTTGGATAAACATGGATCTGGGACAAAACTCTCTGACTACCCAGAAGTGGTGGGGCAGCTCCAGATCCATCCCTCAAGACCTCAGGCTTATGGCTGAGAGGAGTGTGGATGTAGAGCCACACTGGAGCAGAGGAGCTCAGAGGGTGGAAGCATGTGCCTTTATCTTTCAGAAGCATTATCTTTAGGAGATAATGGGGATGGGGCAGTTTCCCTCAAATAACATGAGAGAAGGTCAGATGCAGATGGAAGACAACATGCCTTCACATCACCTTGGCACTGCACACTGCAGAGGAGCTCTTACTGATACCAGCAAGGGTCTTAAAGGGTCACAAAAGCCTTGAAGGGAAATTTGGGATGTTCTGAAGCCACGAAGTGGGCAGGGGTGACATGGGGTGAGGTTTGGCTCATTGTCATGGTTACTTAGAGCAGAAGTGAGGAGGGGAGAAAGGTGGAGGCTGTGAGAGAGGAGAGGGGGTCAGTCTGGGACATCCTGCCTGGATGCCCACATAATTTGCTGGCTTTGGGCGTGTGGGCAGCAACGCACCGATCACTTGGACAGTGATGTCTTTCCGGTCTGTTTTCTCATGGTAGCCCTCAGAGACATTGCAGACATAGGTCCCACTGTCCTCCAGCTCTGCATTCTGGATGATGAGGATGGAGCGGATCTCATGAGAGGAACCAGGCAGGAAGTCAGTCACTGGCTCCACAGCCTTCCCTGCCTGCAAAATGGGGACAGGAGACATGGTCTGAGGAGCCAAAAACATATTCTGCCAGTAGGCTCACAGGGAGGGGGGAGAAAGTGGTAGGACCCCAGTTTGGCTGCCACAGGACAGGGAACACGCACCAATCAGAGATCCCTGAGACAGTCTTAATCCAACATTCCCACCAACCTCCCCGTGTGGCAGCAGCAGCATTCCATGGGTTATTGATGAATGATTGCCATGGCACATTGGGGCGAAGGCTGGAGCTGCTGCCCAGAGCCTGTGGGTGTGGAGCACTCACTTGCTTGCGGGGATAATCCCAGTTGAAGTTGACCAGCTCGTTGCCGCTCACGGTGCACATCACGGTGACATTTTCTCCCTGGCGCACCATGGTCTGCACTGCGCTGATGGAGACGTTCACAGATGACACTGTGGGACAGGTGGAAGAAATGAATGAATTATGAAGGGATAAGTGGGCACCCAGTTCATTTATGCTGGGTGGACTGGTCCCCTGGAAACTGTCTTTCCTGAGGGATGGAGCTGACTTGTAGGCAAAACCCATTCTCTTATGGAGACAGGACTAAATCCAGCCTCCAAATTGACCATCACTGTGGAGATAGGGGGAGAACTTTGATGTCTCCTGCCACCGGCCTGAAGAAACAGCCACAGCAGGTGCACAGGGGTCCTAAGACAATGTCAGCTCACCCTGGATCCTGTAGACGTAGAAAGTGTCTGAATCCACCTCCTGGTCATCCACAAATGTCCGGCAGAAATAGGTCTTATCCTCAAAGAAGCCTTTAAATCCCTGTTGTGGATCATATGTAGCTGGAATGGGGTTCTCCACCTTCTTCTCATAGAGGGTGACCTGCATCTGTGGGTTGGTCACACGGCATGGGATGACAGCCTCTGTGTAGCCCGTGATGAAGATGAAGACCTCTTCAGAGGTGACTGCAGGGAGGAAAACCAGGGAGGGATCTGTGGGAGAGAGGGAACATTGGTTAGAGAAAGCTGCTTGGAAGCTTAACCAGGGCTGCTTTGTGCTCCTCCAGGGCCCTGGCTCCATGCTAGTGGGATGCTTCTCCCCATACTTCCCTTGGGAAAGTAGAGCTTCATGTTGTGTGCTTGTCAAATGTCTCCTGGGAGGTGAGAGAGACCCAGCACCACCAAGCACCACTTTTCCCCCACCACTTGTCCCAGCACACCACACTCTGCATGAGCTGGCACACCAGAGATATGTTACAGCCAGAGAGACCTACCATGAGGGCTCTCCTTCTATTGGAGAAGGGATGTGGGGAGGCCAGGTGCTTGGAGACAGAACAGTAAGTCAAAGGCCTCTTTTTCCTGGGTGCTAAACCCCATGGAAACCCACAGGCAAGGACATGCTGTTCCCTACCTGGAACATAGATGTACAGGGCTCTCCTCTCCGCTGGCTCTGGAGCCTGCTCAGGGCTGTAGGTGCACGTGTACTCCCCGGTGTGATGGCCTGTCACATTCCTGAGGGTGAGATTGCTGACAAAGACCCCGTCCCTGTGCTCCAGCAAGGCAGTGAGGGGCTGCCCCTCCCGTTCCCACACCAGCTCCCTGTCCCCGTAGCACAGGAGGGAGAAGGTGCTGTGGAGGCCGAGGACAAGCTCAGTGTCTCTGGGTTCAATATGCAGCCTGCCGTCTCCAAATGCTACCTCCAGGAGACCTGAGAGAAGAGTGACATGAGACCAAGTTGAATTCCTCTGAAATCCACAGAGTAGCACACCTCAGGGCAACATGTTTGCTTTGTAGTGTCAGCCTTTACACTGAAAAATAATTTTGCTGGGCTTGCCTTCCCTAGTGTAATAACCACTGACAAACCCATGGTCTCCTCAAAAATGTCCTGCCAGTCCAGACCTTGGTGGATCACCATTCCCTGTACCTCTTCCAACCCTTACAGGAGAGCAAATCAGACATCACAGGATTCAGCAGTGTTCAATGCTGCCCGTGTTGTCTGTGGCAATATTGGGTGAAGAACCCCCAAGGAGGATAGGAGGCAATTCCCTGCTCTTCTGGCTGCCTGTCCACATGGACATGTCAGACAGGACACAGACGAGGCTGAAACAATGCCAGTTTACAAAAAAAGTGAAAAAGGAATGAAAGCAAAACCTTGCAGGAAATCCTTTGGAAGCAATAGAGCAGACAAGGTCTTCCTGAATGGCTCCCCATGTCTCTCCCAGCTTCCTTGCTTCACCATTTGCCCAGGTGTCCCAATGGGGCTGTGACATGCTCCTCTCTGGTGTCCCCACAGGTGGGCAGGGCAGCTGGGGACAGCTCCAGGGACTTGCAGCAATGCTGTGAGCAGCCCAGGTGCAGCCAGGAGCCCTGGTGCCTTGCTGTGGGGGGTTGTTGGATATATGGGATCTGACCAAACCCCTCCTGCTGTGGGGTGTCCAGCTAATGAGGATTCCCAAGTGTCTGCTAAGGAAGGGCTGAGCACACCTGGCACTGCTGCCTATGGAAAGGTCTCCTTCTCCCACTGTGTTGGGCATCACCATGAAGCAGGTGGGGACTTTACATCCACCCCACCACATGGATTGGAGGCAGTAGCAGGGACAGATGTGCCTGGAGCATGCTGTGCACCCCAGTGCCTCCCCATGGCACTGCCCCTTTCCTGCCCCTCACCCGAGGCGAGCTCCCCAGGGATCACACAGCCCTGCCCAGCCACAGCACTCACCAGTGAGGATGAGGAGCCAGAGACACGTCCTGAGAGTGGGGCACAGCATGCTGGGCTCTGGGCTTGGAGTCTGAGCCCTGTCAAGAGCAAAGTGATATGAGCACAGCACTCAGCAGACGAGGGATCCCTCAGCTGGCCTGGGCAGGGGTCTCTGAGCCCCCACCCAAGCCCTGGCCTCACTTCTCCACTTCAGAAACTTTCCATCTCTCCAGTTTTCAGCCTGTCCCTCCTGGGGGAGTGGTGCTTCCTCCTCATGCTGGATCTGCAGTTTCTAAGGCTTCTCCCACTGGTAAACAGGGATTTTGCTGGAGGCTCCAACAGTTGTGTCAACTTTTGCTCATCTCAGCTGGAAATGCCTCTCCCCCCTTGGCAGAGCCCTGCCTTCCTCCCTCCCTCCCTCTCTCCCTCTGCTTTACCAGTTGTCTTTTTTCCTTAGTTTTTCTTCCCTCAGTCACAGTGAGATAAAACTCGCTAGAAAACAGATCCCCCTCCAACCCTCCCACATTGTTTGCTCCTTCCAATGAAATAAAAGAAGCCTTGTCATGGCATTTGGTTGCTGGCTGGGGTTAAACCACAACAAGCCAGAAGAAACTCCACCAAAAAACAAGTTTCTTGTATTTAACTTTTAAATACATAAATTTAAGAGAACATCTAAGAGGCTTTTTTAGTTTAAAATCCTTCTAATCAACATTTCTCAAGAAATATTTTCCACAGAGTTTTTTCAGCCCTCCCTGGTGCAAACCAGGAGCCAAAAGAGACGAGGCCAGAGATCCCTAAGAGCAGGGGTCTGTCTCCTGTATATTGGGGTGACAGGCACCCCTCCCCATGGTGCCTGCAGGGGTGGGAACGAGTATTTCTGAAAAGCAAAATGAACACACTGACAAGAGGAAGAGTAAGGGAAAAGGCTTTCTCTGTGCCTGGGCAAAGCCTGGGGGAAACGAGTTCACAGCCTGGGGATGCTCCTGCATGGAGCTGGATCTCACAGCCCTGCCGCCGGGCCACCTCCCGAGAAGTCCCCTGGGATGCTGGCAGTGCTCTGGGGAGCTCTTGCCAAGCTCAAGGAGGGCTAGTGGCAATCTGTTCTTGCTGACCCGGCCCCAGGCCACGTCTCTTACTGAGCTCTGCTGCCTCTTGGCCCTGGAGCAGCCTCCCGGTCTGCTTGATGTTAAGGAGGAAATGGTTTTTAAATGACGTGCGCTGTCAGATGTTTTTATTATTCTCTTGCTTTGGCTCAACAGAAGTCTGATCTACCACAAATCCTTCCAGGCCTCCAGCTTATTCAGCAGCGTCCGTCTCCCTCCTCCCGAAAAAAATCTCGTAACTCCTTCTCTCTCTTCGTTTGCCAGAGGGGATAAGAGCACTTAGGACAAGAGATGGGGGTGGGTAGGATGAAAGGACCGAGGTGAAATTCAGGCTGTAAATGAATGTGACCTCCCTGCACCCACCCTCAGAGCACCAAGCTGCAGGAGAGAGAAGGATGGACAATCTAATCTCTGCCCCCCAAGGCACTACCATGAGAACAATGACCTTCGTTTCCCCATTCTCCTTCACAGAGGTGTGTGATTCATCCATTATTCAATGTTCAAGGTTGTAAGGACACCCGGTATCCTCTCCTTTCACCCCTCCCCGCCTGCATGCACAAGCCAGGCTGTATTCACCACCCCAGCCCCGCAAATAGCTGCCTGTAAGCGGCCAAAATCCCCCTGAACTCATGCCCAGCTTTTATCTGCCTGTGCAGCTCCATGGCTGTCACTGTCAGTCCTGCTGCAGGCGAGACCTCGGCTTCCTGTCCCCACACAGCTCCCTGACTCCAGCAGTGATCCCTGCAGGATCACTGATGGGCAAACCCCTGCCCTGCCGGATCGGGGAGCCGGGCACACCCCGGTGTGTGCTGGGGCTGGGCTAGCAGGGATGAGAGAGCCCCACAGCCTCCGCCTGCCTCCGCTGTGTGTTCATAGCTGGTTTCAATAAAGCTGCTGGTTTTGCAGAAAGGCATTTCTCTTGGAGATGCTTCCCGAGCAGAGTGGGAGGGTGGCAACGTCTCGCAAAGAGTGGTGACCTCTCCCTTGTTTGTCTGCTCCGGCCGAGCCAGAGGCATGCTCAGAGACGCTGGCTGAGCTCTGCTCGTCCTGCGGGAGGCAGGACAAGCCGAGGGACAAGCCTTCCCCTCCCTGTCACGGGGACACGTGTGCTTGCACATGTGGGTGCGCACAGGCATTTCACAAGGGATGAAAATACACCCAGCTCACTGCCAGCCTTGAGAGCACTTGTTTCTCTCAATCCCAGCTTTTGTTCTTAGCAGGAACTGTGAGTGCCACTAAGAGTGCCAGACGAGGAGGAGCAATCCCACTCAGCGATACAAAAGCAGGCACCCAGGCGTTATCCCACCCAGGGACCCAAACACGGGCACCTACACGATGCTCGGCTGCCTTGGGCGAGCTCCTCTCACCCCTATGGGTTAGCAGAGTGCCACAGACCCCTCAGACTCCTACATCCTTCCCACAAGCCAGGACCTGAGTATTTTCAAGCCACGGGATCTTTTGCCTTCACCCATCCAGGCACAATCATGGAGGCCAGGGAGCTCCTGCAGCAATGCCACGTCCAGCACGCTTCACTCAGCCCTGCAGCTCTGTGGCAGCCTCCCACCTTGCAGCCCCCAAGGTGCTGTCCCAGCTCTCCATCCCCACGTCACACCCCTCACCATCCTTCCCCCCCGCCAGCACTAGTACAGACCTTCCCTCTGCCCCTCTCCAGCTCCTCGGTGTGAAGGCAAACCAGTTCTAGGCAGGCAGGGAAAGGAGCTTTTCTCTTGAGCCACACTGTTTATTATTCTAAAGGAGGAATTTGGCTGGGAGAGGAGACAGGAGGTCGGCTGGCTCGCAGGGCAGCCGCGCTGGCTGGGTGACACAGCCCCACACCACATTCAGCCCCACATGCCTGTGGGGTGGCTGTGCTCCCCGGGGGCTCAGGTCCCGGGAGCCACGCTGGGGCTTGTCCAAGTGCCATGGGAGAGGCTGGTGCCCGACAGATGGCACATCCCTGCTCGCCCCCACGCTGCACCCAGCGAGGCCAGAGCTGGGCACTGCTGGACTGAGAGTGTCTGGGAGGGTTTGGAGTCCAAACAAGACACAGATACAGGCAAATGTCCCTGACTGGTGACACAGACACTGCCTGTCCTTATCTCCCCTCTGTAATCACACCAGCCTGGCAGAGCAGAGAGTGCAGTTTGGAGCGGAGATGAGGAGAGCTGAGCCAACCCTGGGGCTGCTGGCTTTCCCAGCTGGCAAAGGAAAGTGTCCCAGGGCTGGCTGAGGTCAGGAACCGCTGGAATCTTGTTTGAGCATCTCTAGCCTTGCGCCCTTGCAGGGAGTTTCTGGAGGATGGAATTAAAGGGGTCACCCCAACATCCCAGAGCAGCTGCAGCACGGAGCATGGGGCTCTGATGGCCTCTGATCCCACAGACAGACACAGGCGAGAGGGCCAGAGCAGAGGTCAAACAGCACGGCCAGGGCCACAGCTGTGCCAGTACCGGGATCCGAGTCTCATGATTCCCCATCTCATGACTACACAGATTTTCCAGAGCAGCCTGCTCCCATTTCTCCTGCATCCCAAATCTGATGACAGCTGAGCTTTCTCCTCCGCCTCCTCTCCCACTCCCTCGCTCGAGCGACTGGGGGCTGATGCCTCTGTGGCTGATGAAGTTGGACAGGAATTTCTGCAGCAGGAGCAGGGCAACGCCCAGGAGCCTGGACACAAGCAAGAGCTGTATCCAGCCTCTGCTGGGGATGGTACCACCTAAATTTAGGGAGCCACCTCTACTACTCCTTGCGCCTCATTGCTAAGCAGCTCAAGCATCACCAAACTGTACTGATTCATTAATGTTCCCCCACTCCAGACCTCTCTCTTGTTTAAGAATGCTAGTAAGCCTAAGGTGCATTTGCTAATGCCCAAAATACGCTGTGTGGCTCCAGTCTTCACTATCCTTGGGTAACAAGGCAAGAATTTCCTCTCACTTTGCTCTGTGTGCCCTGCCATACTCTGAGCCTCCTTCCCTCTGCACTTGCTCTCTGCATGTCTCCCAGGATCCTGGCAGAACACTGCATGGCACTGCCCATCCCCAAGCATGGATCATGTGGGACAGGGCCATTTCCAGCCCTGTGAACATCATAAACCATGGGAGAGTGTGGGTTAGGAACACCAAGGATGTCCTCCCAGTCCACTGCCCTCCTTCCAGCCTGCCTAAACAATGTTTCTTGCCTCTCCATAACCAATGCCCTGTGCAGGACCAGTGTGTGGGGGGGATCCCACTAGCACCCCCAGAGCTGTGGGAGCTGAGAACCAGCCTGCAGAGCTGCTGCGCTGGGAAGGGGATGGCTCAGCATGCTGGGGAGTGGGAGAGCAGCCACAGCCACCTTGGCAGGAGCTCTGGCCCCATCAGACCATCAGTCACCAGTAAGGGAATGCACTGTTTGCTGGAGATCAGGGTGCACAGCCCCCTCTCAGTAGATCCTATTTTGTATTTCCAGGGGCAATTTCTGCATCCATTGCCCACGTTGCTCTTCTCTCTGTCCGTGCTCTCCTTGCCCTCACCTCTGCTCCTGTGGTGTTGGGCAGAGGTGCTGGCCCTGCCCATGAGGGCACCTCATCTGACCGGGAAGGAGCTCTCACACAGCTGCCAATCCTTTCCCTTCCTCTAGATTTCTATTTCTAGCCTCTTTTCTAGCAGGGCTGTGCTTCCAGGCGCTCCCACAATGCTTGATGGCCCCCCCCGCCCTGCCAAGCAGGCAAGGGACATCTGGTGCAAATTAGCGGGAAGTCAAATATACTTTATTTCTTCTTTGTCTAAGCGCATCTGAGTCATTAAGTGAGATCATGGGTGCCCATATGCAATAAAAAATTTCCTGTATGGATCCCATGATCAATACTGCTCACAGCCAGGGAGCAAAGGCATTCCTGGCAGGAGGAAGGGGACACCATCTCCCGCTTTTGAAGGCAAAAGACTCCCTAAGCAAAGGCTGGTGACCCCAGAAGCCCAAACCTTGCTTGTCCAGCAGTGAAACTCCTTGGCTTGTCCTGTTTTCCTCTGCCACCCTCCCTCTGGCCTCTGCAACTGCTTCTTTCCCACCCTTTAATCTAAATAAAACTGAGTGGTTGGGGTTTTTTTGTTTGTTTTTTTGAGTTTTTTTTCCCTTGGCTGGAATTGTCCGCAGTTGCAACATCTCTCCTCTGGGGTCCCTTTTCTCCCATGACACCGTGTTTACTCACAGGCCAGATTATCATCACAGAGCCCTTTTTCTTTTTCCCAGCAAAAGGCTAGAATTAGGCAGGGCACACAGAGCTTGTCATCCCAAGGCCCATAAACGGCTGCTGATAAAACACAGAGGTAGGAAATCTGAAACCACACTAAGGAGCAGCAGGGCTGGGGAGTCCCTTCATCCCACAGACCATCCCTACCCCGGGATGAACACCGGGGGGCAAAATCCTCCTCATCTGGTCACCTGCCAGTGCCGAGGGGGCCCCAAAGCTTTACCCAGACACTGTGAGACCGGGGGATGCTGAGAGCCTGGGTACCTGTTGGCAATGTGCTGGACCTGGGGGTGTTTCAGTCTGGGAGAGGTGAGGTTTTGCAAGCACAGGAAGTGTCATTAATGCCAAAATCCTCTGAGTGGTTTTGTGAGAGTTTCTTGGCTGTGAAGATGTGACTAAAGCCAAAGCCTTGGTGTGGACTGAGCTCTCTAGGAGACGGGAAGAGCATGGGCAGATGGCACCTCTGGGGATGAGCCGAGGGACCAGCCCAGGGACACTGTGCCCACAGGAAGGGACAGCTCTCCTGCTGACCTCTGCATCAGAGAGCAGATCTGACACGACCAAAGCCCCTGCCCAGGACCCCAGATTCTGGTCCCTAGCCTCGGTGGTATCTGGGGAATGTGGTTGTGTGGTCATGAGTGTCCTGCCATCAATGTCAGCACATGAGGTGGCACACCCAGCCTCCTCCACGCCAGCCTGCCACAGACTGACAGCATCCAACAGAAAGCTGAAAACGAGGACTGTGACCCTGAAGCAGGGGAGGGAGACTGCCAGGGGGGATGACAAGTCCACCCTGAGCCCCAGCAGCGTGATTCAGCTGCCCTGGGGTCAGCCACATGAGGAATGGGGTGGGGAGGCGAGCCCCACGCAGCCCTGTCTGACCATGGCCATCCTCTCTCTCCGAGTGAGGCGGCACCACAACGTCCACACAGAATCCAGCAAATCTCCAGCCATGGGCCCTCCACAACACATTGCTGTGAGGAGCCAGCACAGAGGGACGTGGGACCAGGGCGAGCCCTGCACTCTCACCCATATCCCCTCCTCTTTCCCCCTCTGTTTTAAGCCCATGGGAGACAGAGGAAACGAGTGACCCATTTAGTGCAAGTTCAGAATAAAAAGAAACATCTGTTTGGAGAGGTGCCAGTGTTATAAATAATCCCCCAGCCCCGATTGATGGTATTCATGGCCCTTTCGGCTGCGCATGCTCCCCTGCTTCCGCTTCCAGAAAGGCCAGACCCCGCAGGCTGCTCCCCGGAGCCTGCAGGCTTGGCCAGGACTGTGGGAAAACCCTGGGTGAGGACCAGGGTTCACCTGGGCCTGGGGAAGGAGGGAGGCAGTGTTGGCAGGAATGGCTGCCACGTGCCAGGCAATGCCCAGCTGTCCCTTACTGCATCCCTGGTCAAATCCTGCCCACCTTGGTCTCCCTGGGGCAGACCATGTGTGCCAGGGCCATGGTGGTGCTGGGACTGGCCCCTGGTAGTGCTGGGACCAGTCTGGGGTGGTGCTGGAGGCTGGTCAGAGTTTTGGAGCACAGCCCTAGGTCTGGCATTGTGCACGTCTGGGGATGCTCTCACCGGGTGTCGGGACCAGCCCCGTGCAGACTCAGGGCTCACCCCTTGTAGTGCAATGACCTCCCCAGGGAGGTACAAATGTGTCCCTTGGGAGCATTTCAGCCCTTCCCAGTGCTTTTTTCCAATAGGATGCTCTAAAATATCCAACACAGCCCAGCCAGGGCCCTCCATGACTGTCCCCTAATTTCCCCATTACCCCTGACAGCAAAGACATTTTTGGGAGAACATATTACACTGTTTCACGAGCATTTGAGCAATGCCAATTATGAATATGGCTGCAGGGATCCAAACCATGACCCACACATTTCCCTGCATCCCACTGGCCCCTCCAACCGGGTAGCAAAGCCTTGGGGCTGGCTGAGTGACTCAGAGCTCTCCTATCCCTCCACCCCCAAACTGGCATATTTAGGGGTCCCAGCTCCTGGGCATGTCAGACTGGATGGCAGTTGCCTGCCTTGAGCAGAGTCCATCTGCTTACCTGCTGCTTCTCCCCACCAGAGCAGAGAGTGAGGGAAGTGGAGGACATGGAACCAAGATCAGGGACTATCGTGGCTTCTCATCTCTTGTCCTGGCACCCCCAGGGCTTTCCTCACTCTTATTCTATGGCTGTCAGAAAGCCATGTCTGCCTTCCCATGGTGACTCAAGGGAAGCTCTCTGCTGATGTCTGCACAGGGAGGAGAAAAGTCCCCAGCAAGTCAGCACCTCCATCACCAGCTCAGCCACTGAGCCAGGGTGGCTGCCCTGGTGGGGCCAGGGCTGGAGCCAAAGGTCCCAGCCGGCTCTAATTAACCACTAATAAGCTGCAAGGGGAGGGCAACAGAGGCAGGATGAGAAAAAGAACCATTCTAAGTCCCAGCATGATACAGGGGCTTTGCAAAGCCCCAGGAGCAGGCAGAGCCTTGTGGTCTTACCAGTGCAACATCCCAGAAAAGGCTGAGCAACCTGATCCTCCTGTGAGCATTTCCCTGAGATCCGTGGAGTTTTTGTTTGTTTTTTTGAATGCGGACATAATCTCCGTGGATGCATCAGCTCCTCTCAGCTGCCTCAGAGGGACCCAAGCTTAATTGCTTTGTTCTGGGGTTTTAGGCTCTCGTGGCTGGGATTAGGCACTCAGCATCTCTGTGGTCAGGGCACCCTTTGCCTATGTGCAGGAACTGGAGAGGAGCCTGGCACTGCGGCCAGGGTGGGAAAGGATGGAGCCAGCCAGTGCTGGGTGTGAAGGGCAGAGGCTACTTTCAGAGGTGTTTTTAGTTTGGCCCTGTTACTTCTGGATTTCTGAGAGGGAGGAAAATGCAACTTCTGGTGCAGCTCTTGGTGCTGTGAGCTGATTCTGAACCCTCCTGCATAGGCTCATGTGTGGGGCAGGAAGACCAGGATGGTGACACTTGGCAGCAGGACTGCAGAGATGGATCATTTCTTCCTGCATGCTTTTCCCAGGCAGCATAAGCCATTCTTGCCAATCTGCATGCAGAGTTCTTTATAACTTCTCCTCTGAGTCACAAATCAGAAATCAGCTCCCCTCTGCACCCATGCTCTGCAAACAGCCCCTACCCCAAAACCTGACAGAACCTCCAGAGGAGAAGCTGAGGCAGGACTTGGCACCAGTATCTGCCAGCACCCCCTGCCCTCCTCCTGAGTGCAGCTTTTAAATGGGCACTGAGTCCTGTTCCTGAATCAGACCATATTCTCCCAAACAGCTCCCAGGCTGGAGAAGGAAACTTGGCAGCTGCCAGCAGGGAGAGAGGAGGGGACCCCTCTCGTGGTGCCTGCAGCGCCCAGCCCCGAGGAAAGCAGTGCTTCTGTTCTGCCACCATTGCTTGGCAAAGGCTGAAACCAAGGTGACTTCCAGTTTGGAAAAGGAGAACGAGCTTGCAGAGCGCAGGGCTTGAAATGGTGTATTTTCTGCTGGCACTGGTTCAGACAAACCCACAAGCAAACATATTTTTTTGTATAAATAAGACAGTGTGTCTCGCCAGTTAAAGCAATTCAAACATGAATGTAGCAATTTAATTGGTGCCAATTGCTGGGTTTTGGTAGCATTAAGATTTCAGTCACAGACTCTTTCGCATGGTAGCTGGGCCAGAAGAGGGAAGGCAGAGGGCTGGGCAGGATGGGGCTGAGAAGCAGGATTGCCCATCTCCTGCTGCTTCAGGAGCATCACCCCTGTGCTGCCCATGGGGACCTGCCAACCAGGCCCCTTCCACAGCAGGGAGAAGGTGCTCCATCTGTTTCCTGGTGGATTTTGGGTTTAGCAATCAGTGCAGTGCCCTGCTATATCCCTGCATCCTCCAACCCTTCCCTGCTCCAGCTCCTGCTCCCCACAGCCCACCAGCTCCATCATACACTGGCTCTTACCGAGCCCACGGAAGAGTGTAGCATGGGTGTTAATGAATTCCTGGATAAGCAGGTGCCCAGCAGGCATGGCCTGGAGAGGATGAGGCCATCCATGGGTGCACGACAAACACCACACACTGCACCAGCCTGGCTCTCCTGGCACCAGCCTTTCTGAGGCAATGTTGTGAGCTCCCTGCTCGCTGGGTAGGCTCCCCACACCATGGTCCTCTGGTTCTGCAGATTGATGTTTGCCAGGGAAGGTTACACACACAGACCAGGGTGTGCCACAGCCTGGCGTGCACCCAGGGATACTGGAAAAGCAGGATGTGAGGGGCAGTACATCACTGTACAGCTCCTGTTACCAAACTGGTGGACAATGGACCCATGGGACCCCCGTGCTGAGCACATGACCCATCCCAGCACCCCTCTGTGCATCCCCAGCATGTCTCCCTGTCACAACTGGGTCTGCTGTGTTCCCCATGGTGCTGGAACGTGCTGCACTTCCAGGAGGAGTCGTCTCCGTGGCAGCAGAACAGGACAGAGGTGAGCTTAGCTTGGGAACCCTAATTAGGCAATGGGGGAGAGGAGGAGGGGGAAAAACCACCCCTAAAACAAGCCTCGTTATGTCCAATTTGCCTGGCGGAGCGGAAGGAGCCTCCTGGAGCTGCTCCAGCCCCTCAGGAAACAATACCCAGTCTATACCCTCCCCCTGCAGCTCCTCTCCAGGGGATTTCTTTCCCTTGGTTAAAGTACAAACAAACAAACTCCACGAAGTGTTCAGCTCCAGTCCTCCCTTGCAGGGATAGGATACATCCAGCCAACCCCAAGCCCACATGGTCCCCAGCTCCTTCCAGCTCTGGGTCAAAGGCAGTCCCAGCTGCCAGGGCTGGCGGCTATGCTCCCACGGGATTCAGCCATGGCACGGCTCCTCTGCTCCCTGCCCTTTGCCATTCCACCCCAGGGAGGTACTTTGCTGGAGCCTGACACCATGGACAGCATTGCAATCCCATCCCACTTCCCAGCAGACACTGAGTTGAAGGAACCTTGAGGATCAGGGAGATAAATCCTGCCTGGAGCCTCTGGCAGCAGCTGGTTATTTGGCCTAAGCCACATTCAGCCAACCCATGTAGCATGGCATCATTCCCACAGCCAGAGAGCATTTCTTAATCTCAGCTTTCCTCTGGTGTTCACTGAGACAATCCTGTCTTGCTCTATTCCTGCAGACAGGCTCAGTGCCCTCCTCTCCCTGAGAGTGTTATTCCAAGTGCCTTTGACATCCTGTCACACACCCATCAAAAATGAGGCTGAAACAGATCATGGTGTCTTTGTGTTATTCTGTGCTCATGCCTTCCCAGCCAGAGCTTCCCCTGACATGTGCTTTGAGATTTGTGAGGCTGAAGGAACTCAGCCTTCTGTCTGTAAGCCTACAGATATTTACCCTAAAAGCTCTTTTCTCTCTGTGATGACTTTTCCTGTGCATGAACTGTGTATCACCTTCCCACAACACCCAGTGACCAACAAGCCACATCAAGCCCTCTCCCAGTCCTTTGCAGCTTCTTCTGGACTTCTCATCATCCTCACTGCTGTCCCTGAGCCTCTCCACTCCATGTCTATCCCTGCTGAAGCACTCGGTGTCACTAGCTGTGGAGGACCCATTTCCTCCACCCTGCCTCTCTGAGCTGCCTCTAGCCATGCATCTTCCAGCACATCCCTCAGGAAGAGTTTGAGGTTCCTGGCACCATGCTGCAATATGGATCGTGTCCACTATAGCCACTCTGGTTGGTTCTGGACTCTGCTGGAGCTCTTGGGATCCTCCCACACCCCCATGCACACCAGTGTCCCACCCAGCTTGGTGCCATCCCAGGTGTAGGATGTGTGCTCAGCCACCTCCCAGGAGGTTTGTGCAGGGATTGCAGAGGACCAAGCCCAGGCCAGAGCCCTGCAGCACACCACAAATATGCCCAGGACTGTGGACAATAAGCCATGGCTAACTGCCCTGACCGCAGTACTGCAGCTGGCCATGCCTTTGTTCACACTGACCATGGGCACCCCACACTGCCAGTCCTGTGCAGGGATGCAGGGGGTGAACCAGGGACAGGGAATTGAGTGGGTGTTGTCTCCTCACCTGCTCCTTCTATGAGGACCCTCCATGCTCTTGAGCTGGAGGAAGGGACAGCTGGCTTTAGGCAGAGAGAAAAGCCCTGTGCATGCTGCATGCAATTGGGTTGCTGTGACTTGGTGCTTGTCCAGCACACCCACCCCTCCTGATGCACCGACTGATTTAGGGGTGTTTCCTGGGCTCAGGGACATTGTCCAGGGTTGGTGGCTGCCACAATACCCAGAGCACACCCAAGCTTGGGTGACATCCCTGTCAAGGAGTGACTCCAAGCCTCATGTCAGACCCTGGCCAGGGCTGCCAACCATGGCAGCTGCCCAGCAGCTCCCCCTCCAAGCCAGCCTGGCCTGTGTCCTCTGCCAGGCAGAGCCATGTCCTTGACACTGGCCCACGGTGACCACATGAAACTCACTCCTTTTCCGAGGGCATGGGAGGCACAGGCACCTTGTCCTGCAGGGGGGAAGCGACCCTCCCACCCACCCCTCAATGGCCCCTGGGAAGCACTGGGTCTCAACATTGCTAACCCTTGTCATCAGCAGGAGACCCTCTGTAAAGATTTGGGAATGCCAAGCCTCTGCCAACACAGGGTTTGCACACAAGACCAACTACTTTAAGCTATTTGCCCCATCCTTTAGCACAAACCCNCCATGCATCTTCCAGCACATCCCTCAGGAAGAGTTTGAGGTTCCTGGCACCATGCTGCAATCTGGACTGTGTCCACTATAGCCACTCTGGTTGGTTCTGGACTCTGCTGGAGCTCTTGGGATCCTCCCACACCCCCATGCACACCAGTGTCCCACCCAGCTTGGTGCCATCCCAGGTGTAGGATGTGTGCTCAGCCACCTCCCAGGAGGTTTGTGCAGGGATTGCAGAGGACCAAGCCCAGGCCAGAGCCCTGCAGCACACCACAAATATGCCCAGGACTGTGGACAATAAGCCATGGCTAACTGCCCTGACCGCAGTACTGCAGCTGGCCATGCCTTTGTTCACACTGACCATGGGCACCCCACACTGCCAGTCCTGTGCAGGGATGCAGGGGGTGAACCAGGGACAGGGAATTGAGTGGGTGTTGTCTCCTCACCTGCTCCTTCTATGAGGACCCTCCATGCTCTTGAGCTGGAGGAAGGGACAGCTGGCTTTAGGCAGAGAGAAAAGCCCTGTGCATGCTGCATGCAATTGGGTTGCTGTGACTTGGTGCTTGTCCAGCACACCCACCCCTCCTGATGCACCGACTGATTTAGGGGTGTTTCCTGGGCTCAGGGACATTGTCCAGGGTTGGTGGCTGCCACAATACCCAGAGCACACCCAAGCTTGGGTGACATCCCTGTCAAGGAGTGACTCCAAGCCTCATGTCAGACCCTGGCCAGGGCTGCCAACCAGGGCAGCTGCCCAGCAGCTCCCCCTCCAAGCCAGCCTGGCCTGTGTCCTCTGCCAGGCAGAGCCATGTCCTTGACACTGGCCCACGGTGACCACATGAAACTCACTCCTTTTCCGAGAGCCTGGGAGGCACAGGCACCTTGTCCTGCAGGGGGGAAGCGACCCTCCCACCCACCCCTCAATGGCCCCTGGGAAGCACTGGGTCTCAACATTGCTAACCCTTGTCATCAGCAGGAGACCCTCTGTAAAGATTTGGGAATGCCAAGCCTCTGCCAACACAGGGTTTGCACACAAGACCAACTACTTTAAGCTATTTGCCCCATCCTTTAGCACAAACCCTACTTGTTCTGGAAGCAGGATGGAGGAGCACAACATCCCTCTACACCACAAATCCTGTTCTGAATGACTCCCGGTTGGCAGGTGAGTGCAGGAGCTGGATACTTTGAGCCCACTGTGAGCACCAAAGCCCCACAGGATATGCTAAACCCTGGGCTGTCTGAGCTTCACTGCAGACCAGCTCTGCCCTGTTGGAGGCCCTCAGCTCTCGTGCTTTCAGGACAGCAGAGTAATTGCCCACATCCATGCCTAGTAGGGTTTTACCAAGCTCTGCCCTCTCACCCAGCACTCCCCAGCACAGACCCCAGGCAGGGCTTGTAGCTGTCCCTCTCCATGGCCACAGACAGAGGTGACATGGTCCTTGGAGCATCCTGCACTCAGGGATGGCCATGGATGTGTTTGGACAGGCTGACAGTGGGTGACACTGCTCTGCAGTGGGGCACACACACCTAAAGGATGTCTTGCTGGGCACAGTGAGCAGCCTCTTCCCCATGCACACTCCAGCCCCTCCACAGCCACCAGCCCGCAGAGCCAGGGCAAGCCCCGGATCCAGGGAGAAGCAGAGATCACCTGAGCCCTACTCCCGCCGCAGTAGGGTCCCCCCTTCCTGTCCTACAGCCACAGCATCCCCTTGGCTCCTCTCAGCCGTCCCGGTCCAGGACCTGGTGAGAGCTGGTGGCAGGGTCTTACCCACGGGATGCCGCAGAATTCAGCCGCTTTCCACCCAACACCTCCTCCCCAGAGCTTGGTGGGGCGTTTCGGGCTGCCAACCCCTTGGAGGGGAGCAAAGCCCCTTCCAGAGCAAGCGGGCTGGCTCAGGGACAGGGTCCTTAGGGACTGTGCCAGCTCCAATACGACGTTTCCCTTCTGGAGAGCCAGAGCTGAGCAGGAGGGCGAGTCAGCGCCCGGGTGGGCGACACGAGAGCTTACCTTGGGCAGGGTCCCACCAGCCGAGTGCCTGCGCCGCACGTCCCACCGGCGAAGGCCCCGAAATTCCTTCCTCTCCTCCTCCGCACTCTCTATCTGCTGCCTGCTGAGGCTCTCCCTGCCCTCCCAGCCTTCCCCAGCTGGCAGGGCTTTTCCACTTAAAGGCGAAAGAGAGGAAAAGAAAGAAATGGAAGGGAGAAGGGGGGAAAAAAATTAAATAAAATCAAAAGGAGAGGCAAGGCTGTGCCAGGGCTGGGCTGCAGCCAAGCCCCTGCTCTGCTCCTCTAGTGCATCTCAGCAGTAGAATGTGCAGCCCCCAGCCCAGCTGGGAGGGGGTTCAGCCTCCACGGACCCCAGTGTGGAGCAAATCCCGGGGCCGAGGGATGTGCACGCGTGTGTGTGTGCGTGTATAAATAAAAGAGACCTCGGGAGGAGGAGAAGGGGGGAGGCTGTTTCGCCAATGAGGAGCGGAGCTCCTCCGACTTCCTCCCTCCACCCTCTGTGGGGACCCTTTGGAGAGCAGAACTTGCGATTAACGCTCGGCGGACGAGTGTGATGGGTGAAAAAAAAAATATTTAAAAGGAGGAGAAGCCAAAGTGGCTGCAAGGAGAGGGGAGTTCTGCTGCGGGCTGCGATGGGGCGAGCGAGGAGGGCCCGGCTGACAGGGAACAAAAGGAGCCCGGACCAACCCGGCTATCGCCTCCTTAAACCGGAGGGAAGGAGCTGCTCTCTCCCTGTGTCTGCTTTCAATTCTGGCCTTTTCCCCTGTTTTCTTTTTCTTTTATTTTCTTTCTCTTTTCCCCCCCCAAGCCCCCCTTCCCGTTTTCTTTTTTTTTTTCCCCTTTCTCAGGATATGAGGGGATGTTTAGAAAATCCACTGCCCACGCCAGCAGCTGACTCATGTTTTTATTAAAGAAGGCCTGTACTGAACTGACTCCGTGTATTCCCCCCCAGATGCCTCCCTGTGCTGTGCTGTGCCGGCACTGCAGCTCCTGGCCCCTGACCCCTGACTGGCCACTGCCCCTTGGGGACCACCAATGCACCCTTGCAACTCTTCTTCTTTCAGAAAGGGGAATAAAAGCTCTTCTGCAACTTGGATGCTGCAGCAGAGTGGGGGTTTAGCTGGGGATTTGGGGCTGTTGGGGCTGCTGAGGGCACAGAGCTGGAGAGGTGGCAGGAGTGATCACTTCAGCTGTGCCATCATCTCAGCTGTCCTACACCCCTACTGCCCTGGGGGGAATCCAGGTGATGAACCAGCTTTCAATCCTCACAGCATCTTGATGAGTTCAAATCAAGTTTCTGAGAAACTTTCAGTAGGCAGAACATTATCACGTGTCCAGAAGGAGATTTTTTTTCAATTTGTTTTAGGACTGGAACAAGGGACAGGTCATCTTTGGATGAAAACCGCCTTTAGATCCATCCATTCTTGCCACCTTTTTCATCTTGGGGATGCTTAAAAGTGGCCAGGCACTGGAGCAGGCTGTGAAGGGAAGTGATGGAATCACCATCCCTGGAACTGTTAAAACATGTCTAGATGTGGCACGTGGGGACATGGGTTAGTGGTGAAGATGGCAGTGTTGGCTTGGACTGATGATCTTAGATGTCTTTTTTAACCTTAACCATTCTGTGTTTCTCTCTGATCCAAAGAAGAAAAAGTGCAAAACTGCACTGGCTATACTGAAAAGATACCATCCTGTCCATCTTTCTTTAATTTTCCTTTCTAAGAATTAAAAAGCCCTCCCCATAATGACAACAAATATGTGTTCATGCCTTTTTTGCAAGGCAGACTCATTCCCTCCTGCCAAGCTAGTAAATGCCTGCACAATGGCTACAGGGAATGATTCCCTGGCTGGACCAGCCCAAGAGATTTGCTGCTTATCTCGCATTATCTCCATGTTTTCTTTGTATCTATGGAAAAACCGAAGGGGAGGCATTTTTTCTGTGCAGCTGTGCAGGGTGAGGAGAGCCAGGCTGCAGCACCCAGGTTATCCCTGTGTGCCACTCATGGCATGGGGCTGGAGTGCCAGCTCCATGCCTGGCACCAGGACAGCTGCAGGAGGGATGCAGCCCTGGCTGGGATGGATTCCCCCAAGCCCAGACCTGGCTCTGTCAGGGGCCCTGTCACCCCCGCTGGGCTGAGAGAGGCTGCTGTGCAGAAACAGAGCCAGCGAGCGTGAGAGCAGCTCGTGTGGGGGTAGGAGGCAGAGGGGACGTGCTGTGCACATGGCTCTTCCCAGTGCTTTTCCCGAGGGACAAAGATGTGTCTGGTGGGTCCATGTGTGGGGACCTAAGGGCTGCTGGGAATTGCTCAGCAGAGCTATTTCCTGGCAGTGTCCCTGCTCCAAGGACATGACTGCTCCAGACAGAGTGGGAGAGGGAGGAACCCACTGGTGCAATCCTGCTTGGCCCCTTGCACAGGAGATGGGCTACCTGGGATGAGCAGAGGGTGCAAAAGCTGACACAGACCATGCTTGAGGGCAGTGTCCTGAACCTGAAGTGGGACATATTTCTCCCTCTGTCCTTTGCAAACAGATGGCACCAATGCCCTCTCCAGGCTGGGACCAGAAAGAATCTGGCAAACAAAACCTCCGAGTCTGTAAAGGCCAGGATTCATTGTTTGGGGATGCTGAGAGAGCCCTGGGGAGCCCAAAGCATCCCGGCAAGCACACGTCAGCCCACTCCATACATCCCCAGGGAGCATCCACAGCCGCACACTTTGTTTAGGAACAGCACATTGGGGTTACGGCAGCTCCTGGGAAAGGCCAGCTCAGAGGAAGCACCAAAGCCAGAGGAACTCGCCTGTGCAAGTGTGTGGGTGGAGGGCAGCAGCTCTGCTGCTTTGGCCTCATCAGCCCTTCATTGCTCACCTCTATTTTTGGCTCTTTGTGGTGCTGCAGGACCCCGTGGTCCCCCTGGGGCTGGGACAGCTGCAATGGGCGATGCCAGACCCCTGTCAGCTGAGATTTCCAGCCTCAGTAAGCATCGTTAAGTGCTAATGGGGGCTTAGGGTCATGTAGTGCAGCATCTCTGGTGGGGAAATCAGCCACTGAGACAGGACATTCCAGGGTATTTGGTCTGCACTGGCATCATGTGGATCAAAGCAGGTCTCTGAACTCCCGCCCCATCCGAGACAGAGCTGGGACCACTGAGAAAACCCCACATCCCATGCCTGGCATAGAGGAGAGAAACCAGAGCCAGATGACCCAAGAAAATGGTGCAAACAGCCATGCTGGGGTCAGCAACAGGTACCATGTGCCAGCAGGTGACAGGCAGGTATGAAAGAAGCAGCAGATGTTAGCCTACCCCACTTCTCTGAAGGTTTGATGAGGGCCAGATTTGCTCCAGCTTCAGTTTTTCAGAGCCTCTATCAACTCCAAGTCAGCCCAGGAATTTCAGCATTGCTCTGAAGTGGTGTCAAACCACAGACCACAAGAGAGGAGTGGCGGGTGCCAGGGAGCACAGCACCACATCTGGGCAGCCCATCTGGTGTGGCAGCTGCCAGCACTCGCTCCTGGCTGGATCCAGCTCCTGGGCCCTGCAGGGATCTGCACCAAGGCTTCACCCGGTGTCTCTAAAGCTCTGTCCTGGTGTCCAGAGGAGTCTGTACCTTGTGTGTTCTGTGGTCCTGCTTTGCCAGGGTGGGTGACACAGTGCCCAGGGAGGAAGGGAGGGTAGAAGATGCTGGGCTTCCTCCAAAGTGAGTGTATGCCCAAGCAGAACTTGATGGGGAGCATCCTGGGGAGTATCCTGCAGCGTTCCCCAGTACTGGGAATACTCCTGCAGTACTGTAGTACTGTAGAATACTCCTGGCCATGGACACCAGAGGGTGCCAGCCCTGTCAGGAGGTGCCACTGGGCCATACACTCGTATGGTGCTGTGTCCCTATGGGTGCTGGCCTGTTCCCTACATCCCCCGGGTTGGGGCTCTTGGAGGAGGCAGCAGCCAGGGGACGATGTTATCCTGCTGCCTTTCCCCACCTCGGGGCCTTTCCGACCCCGTCCCACGCACTCTTCCTAACCCCCACCACGAACCTTGGTATTAAATGTGCTCGGCAGAGCCCCGGGAGGCAGCGACAGGCTCCGGGGTGAATACTAATAACGATGCCGTCCGCTCGCCCCAGACTTTCCCACACATCTGCAGCCACTTAATGTGGGAATCGTTAACCCTCTGCTTGCACCACGCCTGAAACAGCCACGGAGTGAAAACAGCACACTCCCCAGCAGGGCAGGGGGAATCACATCCCCAACCTCCCGGCAGCAGGGCCCACACGTGCTGGGGAGTGATGAGGGCTGCCAGCATGTGTCCCTGTCCCCAGTGCCCTCTTGAGGATAGTCACAATATTTGTGGCCTTTGCATTTGCCAAGAAAGCTGATCCAGATCCTGGAGAGGATCCCTGAGCCCTGGATGGGGAGAGGGGAGCAGGATGGCAGCCCTGGTGGCACACCCAGGGCTGTCCCAGTCCAGCACCCATCTCTCTGGGGACCAGCTCTGCAGACTCTTCTCAGCATGGGGACACAAGTGACAGCACAGGGGTGCTTCAGGCATCTCTTGGGGAGAGCCAAAGGCCACACAGGAGTCTGCAGTGGGGCTGGTGGAGGTGAGGCAGGGGGCTGTCCTCTGCAAGAGGGTTGCACTGATGTCTCCATTGCCAGAGAGGAGGGTTACTCTTGGGGCACTCAGAAGCTAGGGAATGACTGAAAGGTCTTGGCTGAGCTGGAGTGTGAGTGGGGCTGTGCAGCTTTGGGATGTGCTGGTCTGAAGCCTCAGATTTGCATTTGGGAGCAATAGGAGCTGGAGGGAGTGGGGAAGTGGTGGGGCAGGAGGCTGTGGGAGAAAAGGGAAGCAAGGGGTCAAGAGTCACCTGCTTGACTCTGTGGGCAAATCCCTCTCCTGTGGAAACCACGGTGGGGTTCAGAGCAAGTTGGGGCACAAGGCAGGTTCCCAGATTGAGTGCATCCTCCATGGGAGCAGGAGCTGATGGGATGGTGTCCCTGCTCCACCTGTGATAGCCGCGTGCAGCCTGGCCCCAGGGACNGTGGGAGAAAAGGGAAGCAAGGGGTCAAGAGTCACCTGCTTGACTCTGTGGGCAAATCCCTCTCCTGTGGAAACCACGGTGGGGTTCAGAGCAAGTTGGGGCACAAGGCAGGTTCCCAGATTGAGTGCATCCTCCATGGGAGCAGGAGCTGATGGGATGGTGTCCCTGCTCCACCTGTGATAGCCGCGTGCAGCCTGGCCCCAGGGACCTCCCAGCCCTCCTCCTTCCAGGAGATGGCATCACTCGATCACGGATAGCAGCACGGAGCCCCAGGGAGCATGAAGGGAGCCCTGACTGCTCTCCCTCTGCTGCATCTGCCTGGTTCCACCAGGAATACCAGGTCTGAAGGACTCCAGGTTGGGTGCATTCCTGGGGGTCTCTAGGATGGATCGAAGGGGTTCTGCCTTCTGCTTTCTCCCAGCTGGGGACCCCCAGGAGCTCTGTCAGTCCATGATCTGCTCACCCATGGGACCCCAGTGCAGGTGGCATCCTGGGACATGGAGGGTCCCCCTCAGCACCCTTCAGCCCCAGCTGAGCAGCTGAGATGCTCCTTGGGGAGCCCATGAAGGGCTCCTCATCTGGCTCCTCCCCAGCATAAACTTCACCACCAGTAATAAATGGGCCAAAGAAAAGAAGAGGGAAATTATTGTTGGTGGATCTTCATTGGCCAATTGTCCTTCCCTGTTCCCCTTCACCCACACAGAGGGAGATCATGCTCAGCTATCAGGGGGCACCTGGCCATGCTGTGCCAAGCCTGTTGCCTGCTCCCCTGGGGAGGATGCAGGTGTGGGTTGCTGCCCCAGATCCTTGGGCCCCCCAGTCCACAGCAACTGCCTGAGCCCTTGGCATTGGCTCCACAGACTGGGGAAAGGTAAAGGGGGGCTCGGCTCCCTGTCACTGCCTGTAAGAAACAGCCAGTGGCAGGAATAACCCCAGTCCCTAAAATGGCACCACCCCTGGGATGGGACCCATCAGCCACCTGTGTTCCTCTGCACCTCCTACCATCTGCTCAGGGAGAATTTTCTTTTCTTTTTTTTCCCCCTCATTTCCTGAGCCTCTTTGCTGATGGGAGGAAGAGGAGGAGTAGGGTGGCCTTGACTCTCTACTTTACACAAAGCCATGGCTGTACTAAGATCCTGGGGACAATCCAGGATAGATGGGGTGATATGGCACATCAAGCAATCTGAGCTGAGTGGTGAGCTGAGATCATCACAGTCATCTTTGTCACAAGGGAGGGACCTGGGACAAGACTGAGCACGGGGTTGGGGACCCTGGGGCCCAGAGGGGTTGCTGCAAAGTGCTCACCTCACCTGGTGCCTCCAGCCTTGCCGGGTTTGGGGAGGCAGAATGCAAATGATGGGGGTGATTTCCCATTGCTGGGGGTTTACCCTTCTCTGTCCTCGTAAACCAGACCCCTCACCTCCTACCCATCTCCCCTCCATCTCATCCTGGCACTCACCTCCTTGCAGGAAGTGGATGTAGTACAGGGGAATATGTGCACCCAGTTTAAGGTAGAACTGGGGCTAGACCAATGGAATGAGGTTCTTGGACTGACACAGACCATTGAGGGTCCACAGCTCCATGACAGAGGTTTTTATCCTCTCCTCTCCTCTCCTCTCCTCTCCTCTCCTCTCCTCTCCTCATCATCCTTAATTTTTTTTTTCCTTGTTTCCTATTGTCAAATTCCAGGCTGTTTTGGTCCCAAGAGGGTGAGGATCGTTCTTGCCCTGCTCACATTTCTAGCAGGGGAAGGAGCTGGTGCAGAGAAAAGGACAGAGGTGGCTTTGAGGAAGCGGCAAAACATCCTCCTGGAGCCTCTGTGGACTCTGCTTCTGACTGAGGAGAAAAAGCCAGCCTGCAAATGACAGCTGTGGCTGCAG
>VYXF01003476.1:198768-233758 GCA_013397295.1 Polioptila caerulea | reverse complement strand
GGGGCCGAGGTTCCCAGGTGCCAGTGGTGGGAGTTTCTGGGCAGTGTGTCACTCAGCCCCTCGTCCCCCTCTGGAGTGCAGGTGTGTCTGACCTGACAGGTGATGAGGGGGTGATCTCTGCTGGGGTGTTGGTGGCTGGCACCTCCCTCCTTGCAGGCAGACAGGGCTTCACAAGGATCCCCTTTCTGCTTGATTTTCCATATCACCAACATATGGGGATGGCTTTGCTTTCTTAAGAGAGAAAACAGGTGGGAAACTTCTCTTGCTGCAGGGCTGTGAGCCCCTTGGAGATGTGTCAGCCCAGGTACTCCCAGCAGTGCCCATGGTGGGGGCATTCTCCCTGCACACGGAGTCTGCCCATCTGTCCTGCTCTCCGAGGCTGGGCTGGGCCTTGCTGTCAGGATTGGAGGGGTGGGTTTGCCCTGGGATGGAGAAAGTGCAGACCCAGAGCCTCCACCAGCCCCTCTTTTCTGAAGAGGCAGGTGCTGGGCACGAGAAAATGCCATTCAGAGCAAGAGTTTGGTGTCCCCGAACGTGAGGACAGGGCAGGTGATAGACACACATGGGCCAGCTTGTCCCCTGCGTGCAGCCAGCTTTTAATAGAGACCTTCATCCCAAGGCACCCTGCTCCTGGGGTATGGATGGTGGTGCCCTTGGGGCATCCTCATGGGACTCCTGCGGCACCCTAATGTCCCCAAAGCCAGCTGCTACAGAGGGACCACGTCCGGTGGCATGGGCACAGTTGTGGGATAGTGACAGAGGGGCTGGGGGGTCCTCAGTGCTCGCTGGGGTCACCCCTTACCTCATCCTCCCTGCAGTCAGAGTGGGAAGTTTGAACTCGTCCCCCTCACCCGCTGGGGTTTCTGCACTTTGAAATGCAAACCTGCCTTTCAATGCAAATGCTGCGAGAGGTTGGGCCCAATAAAAGCCTGTGGGCAGGGAGGTGCCTGGCCCCAGGACAGGCTCCCCGAGGCGCCCAGGTGAGTGGTGGCGAAGGAGGGGCGGCCGCCTCCCCGCCGAACCCAAGCGGCCGCAGTCGCGGCTCGGCAGCGCAGCATGAGCGCGGGGACGGCCCGGGAAGATGTATGTAGGATATCTTGTGGATAAGGACACCAACATGTATCCCAGCCCGGTCCGGCACCCCAGCCTCAACCTCAACCCCCAGAACTACGTGCCGGGGCCGCCGCAGTACTCGGACTTCGCCAGCTACCACCATGTGCCGGGGATTAACAACGACCTGCACCACGGGCAGCCGGCGGCGGCCTGGGGCTCTCCCTACACCCCTGCCAAGGAGGACTGGCATTCCTATGGGACCGCTGCGACGCCTTCCACCGCCAGCCCGGGGCAGTTTGGATTCAGCCCCCCAGATTTTAACCCCATTCAGCCTCCGGGCTCTGGACTCCTGCCTCCACCCATCAGCAGCTCGGTCCCCCAGCTGTCCCCCAATGCCCAGAGACGCACCCCATACGAGTGGATGAGGCGCAGCATTCCCAGCACCAGCAACAACGGTAAGGAAAGCCCCAGGCCTGCAGCCCTGCGCCTTCCCCAGGGCAGAAGATCCCTGGGCTTGGAGTTCTGCAGGGCTGGATCCTGCTCTGTGGCTCTCCCTGCTCGGGGACTCCCAGAGGGACAGCAAGCTTGGCCTGCTGTCACCCAGTCCTCGAAGGGTAGGGGAGCTCTGAGGCGACAGGGACAGAGGATGGGCAGGGAGGGTGCTGTCCTTCCACGCTGGCGGCTGGGCTTACCACGGCTGGAAAGTCCTTTTCCCCAGCCGGTGCCATTGCGGCGGCCACCGGGCGGGATGGGCAGAGCCAAAGAGCCCCAGGAGCCTGGGAGCAGTGTTGGGCTGTGGCTGCACATGAGAGTGTGAGCTGGCCGTGTGAGAGCCTGTGTGTTGTGGGTGTGCACGTGTGTGTGTGCAGGATGCCCAACGCTGTGTGCAGAGCGTGTGCAGGGAAGCAGCTCTGTGTGTATCCACGCTGTGTGTGTGCATGTGCATAAGGTGGATTCAGTGAGGTGCTGCAGGCTCTGGCACCACGAGGAGTGTGTGTGTACAGGCAGAGCCGCCAGGTGTGTCTGGGGGAGGTGACATGCTCGGTGTGTGTGAGGGGCACTGTGTGTCTATTGGGGACAGTGCCATGTGCACCGTGGCTGTGGGTGCTGCAGGTGCATGGCCAGTGCATGCCCGGCTCTGCAAGAAAGAGTGCCCTGGTCCCTGTGATCACCTCTGGCCTGGGCACCGAGTGGTCATGCTGCCCCCAGGGTCCCGCTGAACTCCTGACCTGGGGGAAGCGTCTGGGTGACCCCAGCCCCCTACGTGCCCTGCTGCCCACTTCAAAGGCGGTGGGCAGATCCCCCTTGGGGCCAGCCCAAATTGACAAGGACATCTCTTTGTCATGGAGATGGTGGCCGGCTCCTTTGGCAGTGAGGTGAGGTTCGGGCCCTTTGTCCTGATCAACCTCACCCTTTCATCTTCCCAGCCTGGACCCTTCCCAGTAGGACCCATGGGGCTTGCCTGAACCTGCCACCCCTCTCCTGTGCTGGCCATGAGCTCCTCAGAGCACTGCTGGGGCCAAACTCACTACAGAAGTGGCTGTGTGCATCTCTCGGGGGCAAGTTTGCTTTGAGTTACTGCTGCCCCGTATCCCTGGAATCTGGGCCTGGGCTCCCTATTTGCAAAGTGCCTCCAGTTTTTGGCTTGTTTTTGGCTCTGCACTATTCGCAGTGGCCAAGGGCCATGTAAGGGTCTTCTGCAGAGCTGCCTGGGGTCTTCCAGCATGGAAAATACCTACTCATATTCCCAGAATCTGTGTGGCAGAGATGGGGGCCAGTGTCTGCAGTGGCGCAGGCAGAACATCCTGATAAATGGAAAAAAAACCAGCCCCAGTCTGGAAAGAGGAGGGAGAGGCAGGCTGGTATTTCCTGTCCCATTTTAAGCACTGAATGTAACTATTTAGGAAAAATGCTTCCCCCCTAGATGCAGTGATGGAGACCCACGTGCCAGGGCTGAGGGCTTCCCTCTGCCCAGGGTGGAAAGGGAAGTGTGATGTGCAACCCTCCCCTGCAGCAGGGACCCTGCCACTTCTGCAGCTTTTGTAGGTCTGAACATCTTGGTTTCTTCTGAGAAGAGAGGTAGGAAGGAAAGCCATCAGCACACACCTCTCCTCTGGATCAAGGCCATGGGTTTACACCCAGCAGTGGGGCCAAGATAAAACAGGAGCTTGAAAGTGCCTCTGATTGAGTTAGACGACAATTGAGTTGATTAAATTCTGGAAAAATGTCATTAGTTGCTTAGTTTGTATCTCTTAGATCAAATACATACAAAGGAACAAATAAACCAGCCTTGTTCCTCTCTCACACAGAGGAGCTGCCCCAGCCCCACCACAGTGATGCAGGGGTGAAAGGCTCTTTCTTGCAGTAGTTTCCTTAGGATGCACCAGTAAGCTCCTTTTCTAAGTCACCCACAGTTTAAGAATCTGTCCTTGCACCTCTGCTGGATCCAAGCCCAATGCTGCTGCTGCCAAGCAGCTGCAGGTTTGGCCGTGGTGGGACCATGAGCTGGGAGATGGTGGGATGCAGTTGGTGTTTTCCAGGTCTGCCCTTTAAATAAAAGTCTTCATTAAGCTTGAAAGAGAGTAGGGCAGAGATGGGTTTGACATAGATAAGGGTGAAGTTCTTGGATGAATCATTTTATTGAAATCAATGAACTGGACTTTATTCAGTCTGGATTGATAAACTCCTCATCTCACCGCAGTGGGAATAGGAAATGAATACATGGAGTTTTTTGCTATAAATATCAACAGTTTCATTGTGAATGCTATAAATCATAATACTTCAGAGGGTTGTAAATTAATGTTCCCTTTCTGTCTTGGCTCATATGAACAGCTCCTGTTCATGGCCATGGTTTGAAAGCTTTTGGGGAAGAGCTGCGTGTGCAGGAAATATGAGTGTGTTGGGCACTTCTGCAAATGTGATCAGAGCTTGAGAAAAATCAATGAGAAATCTTCCAGTGACTCACTGCAGAGTCAGGCATTACAGAGGGATGATTTTCTGTACCTGTTGCTCCATTCATGCATGTTTCACCTGGCTGAGCTGAGATAACCCAGCAGCAGAAGGGATTGCAACGCCATCACTGGGAATTGGGAGTTACAGGGAACCGAGCTGGAAAATGTCCCCAGGCCTCATTTCTCTCTCCAATGTCACCTCCTTTTCTGCTCATAAAATCTTCACTAGCAGCATCTCAGAGACTGATGCTTCCTCCTTATTCACAATTATTTGCAAACTTCCCTGTGAATTGCACCCAGGGTTTATAAAAAGCTCAGGAAGGTGGCTGGGGCTGGCTGAACTTTGAAATTCACCCTCTGCTTGTTAGTCATGCAAATCCTCAGATACTGCCTCGGGTCTGGCTTTTAGGTCACTAATTGAGCAGGGGCTGCAGTGCTAAGTATTGCAAGTGAAAGTGCAATTGGATCATCCCTTGCAGAGGCAAATATGCTTATGGCTTTGTGTGGTACCAATGCCCGTGGTGACCACGAAGATTTTGGGGTGATGGAGAGCAAGAAGTGATGCTCTGAGCATGTGGTGATTTGTTGGGTGTGCAGCTTTCCATCTCAGTTTTATTATTTCTAGGTCAGTTTTCCAGCTCTGTTTATTTTCCTAGTGGGGCCCATGAACACTGGGGGAAAGAGTAAAAATCCCAATAATGAGACAGAAACGTTTCCCCTGGACTGCTGGGATCCATGCTGTGCTTGGTATGTTTTGGGATGATGGTGCTGGCTGGAGGACAGTGCATTTCCCTGGTCAGTCCCTGCATGGGTAGCCTCTCTTTAGGACATGCTCATTCCCTGAGAGACCCTTTCCTTCACTGGGACACTCGGAGGTGTGTGTTGGGCCCCATCAGTCTTCTCCCCTTGAATTATTAACCCACAACCTGCTCCTGGCCCCAGCTAGGGTTTGTTGACTGCTTAGCCTGCTGGCCAAGGTACAGGCCTCTCAAACTTTCCTAGAATTGACTTTCCTTGAACAAAAAGGGCTTCCCTGGAGCACTGGCAGTACCTACGTGATGGGCTTGGCTGGCTAATACCCCGGGATTAGTGGAGGGACACTTTAAACCTCTGGCCAATGACAGATGTTTCCTATAGGGGACCTTTCAAGGACACACACTCCAGTCCTGTTAGCTTTGTGATTGCTTGGATAAGGGGCTGGATCCTTCCCCCACACTGCCCCATGGCAAGGATGGACCCAATCCTATGGGACTGCAAAGGGGGAGAGGAACCCTGGTGTCCATATGGGACCCCCACTGCCTTGCTGTCCTTCTCCTACTGCAGATGAGCCACATCCAGCCAGGTGGCAGGTTGGGATGAGCTGGATCAGGCCTGGAGTGAGGTGGTGTTCTGAATGGGGCTGTGTCCACCCCACATGTGCCAGCAGCCCGTGTGCCACCCCAGTGCTCCCCATCGTCCCATGCTGGTGTGATCTTTGACCCAGCACAGGAGCCAGGCTGGCGGCACTCAGCTCAGCACTCATAAAACATGGGAACAACTGAAGGAATTTGCCAGTTGCCAAAATAAAGGATTGAATCACTGCAGGGCTGGGAAAGACTTGCCCCAACACCCAGCTTCATGCTGCTGCCCCTGGGGACGAAGGGGCTCTGTTTGTGTTGTCCATGTCCAAGAACATGGGGTTGTGTTGGGGAATGGCCAGCTCCTGCAAACACCAGGCATCTGCTCTTCATGCCCTTGGGATTTGCACCTCCTGCGAGGAGGATGAGGCTTGCAGGAGGGGAGTCCTCACCAGTGGGTGTGGATGTGGGTGCAGCTCTGTCCCTGTCCCACTGTGCTGGCTGTGCCAAACCCAGCCAGGGCCAGCCTGTGCTCCTGGGCACCGGTCTGCACTGTCCAAATCCAGCTCTTTAACCAGGTATTGCTGCCCTTCCCTGGCAGCAGGGCTGCCCTGCCTGACCGTGCTGAGCACCAGGCCTGGGCATGCATTCCTGAGCTTGTGCTTAGAGCAAAACTTTTTAGGGAACAGAGAGCTTGATCCTCAGTGAGGAGGAGACCAGAAAGCCATTGGGTCAAGCGGTGCAGTTNTGCATTCCTGAGCCAGGCACTTGTGCTTAGAGCAAAACTTTTTAGAGAAGAGAGCTTGATCCTCAGTGAGGAGGAGACCAGAAAGCCATTGGGTCAAGCGGTGCAGTTTGGCAAGGGAAATGTTTCCAGTGCTTGCCATACTGAGCTAACCAGGTTTTATTGCTACCCGGTGCACATGGGAGAATTGCAGTTTGCTCTGAAGCCTTTGGCACCAGGAAGAAATACTCAGGTTGTGTGAGGTGAACCGCCATGGAAACAGCTATCCTGGGTGTAGGAGCATTGCTGGGCTCCTTGGAGGGGCCCTCAGACTCCAAGATGGGTCCTGCCTCAACCCTGATGTCTCAAGTGCCCATTTTTCCAACACAGAGTAGAGATGGGGGAACTTTGGCAGAGCCCATTCAGTGAGGAGTCGTCCAGCATTCCCTCCCTCCCCAGCACAGAGACATTAAAATTGTGCAGAGAGGATGTGTGGTTCCTCTCACCCCGTTTCTGACACCCAGCCGTTGTCTAATGCAATGCATTCTGGCAGAGGAATGATGTCGGGCAGGGATCTCGGGGAGGATTGCCCTACAGAGGGGGTCGTTTCTCACTGGCTGTGATGAAACAAGCCACATGGCTCCGGTCCTTCCCCCGTGCAGGTCATCCCATCCATCACTGCTCTGCTTCCTGCGGCAGAGGAAAAATAGCTGAGTTTGTTGAAGTATGCAAGGGAAGGGGAAGGCTTGTGAAAACCGTGAGCTGCTGGTTCCCAGCGCTCAGGGAGTGTGAGGGGCTCGGGTTTATCCCCCCCTCCCAGGCCACAGAGGAGCGTGGGTGTTTTGGAGTGGCTGCTGGAGCTGGAGGGGAAAGAAGGGGGGAAAAATGAGTGTGGAGACGGGGTGAATAGGGAGGGCATCAGAAGCTCAGCCCTTGCCATCAGCAGTGCAGGCTTTGGGGTTGCCGTTTCTGGTCGGTTTAGGGATGGTGGAATGAGCTGGGCTGTTTGTCCCGAGCCTCAGCATCAGCTCCGCGCAGTGCGGCTCCCATCAACGCTGCTCGGCAGAGGGAGCATCGACCCCTCTGCATGCGGGCAGCTGGAGCACATCTGGCTGCCAGATGAGGGTGGCTCCAGCCAGCCTGGAGGCTCCTGAGCTTTAGGAGCCGATCTCAACCCTTTCCTGGGCCTGGGGTCTCTGTCATGGGGCATTTCTTTGCTGGCTGTCCTCAGTTTTGTGGGATTGTGAGGGAGATTTCCCCCCAAGGAGCTGCAGAAGGATTGGGGATTAAGCTGTCCAGGGAACCTCATGGCTCTGACCCTGGGTCTGTGTGTCTCAGTTTCTCCAGCTGTTGCATTGCCTATGCTCTTTCGGTGACGAGAGAAGTTTTCCTTGATCCTTTCCCTGTGGAGAAATGCCAGATCCTTATAGAGCACTGATTCCTCTGGGATGGGAGGATTTTATCCTCTTTGCAAGTAGATGCTGCTCACTCAGAATGGAGCAGCTTTGTCATGGAGAGGAATCACCCACATGGAGGGGACAGTCTTGTGTCCTGTCTTGCTGCACTTGACCTCTGGTATGGACCAGTTCTTTCTGAGGTGCTCTGTGGTGACAGGACTTTTACACCTGGTGTTTTTCAGCATTATAATGTTCTAATGCCACCAGATAGTGTGGGACCAGGCCCCCAGTACAGACAGATGGGCCAACAAGGCTGTACAGATGGAGCCAGTGTGGGGCCAGAGCACAGCCAGGAAGATGGGATCGGGCAGGATGGCTCTGGGAGCACAAGGAGCCAGCACAGAGCAAGGCATGAGAGCAGCCTGGCAGCAATGCCTTCATCCCCCCTGCCAGCATCTCCTCCACAAAGCAACACCCAGTGTGTCCCCAGGCCTTGGGGACCTCTGCTTTGGGGTGTGACAGCTGTCACTGCCGTGGGCTCTCACCTCAGTGGCTCCAGCCAGTGGGTCTGGGCTGCCATACCCCAGCGTCCCTGACCTGAGCCCTGATGGCAGCACAGCAGCTTCCCACAGAGACAGAGTTTGTGGTTGTGGTAATTCTGAGCTGCTCTGGCCTGTTAAATAGGGATTTTTAGAAAAGCACTGCAGTTTATGCTCCTGGCAGCTGTGCTGCTCCTGCTGTGGCTGGGAGAAATGTGTCTCATGGCTGGGATCCTCCGTTTGGAGCTGGGCTGATCCCCTCATAACTTGCCAGCTTTTGTTCCACCTTCACCCAGAGTGCCACTGCTACCCCACAGTCTCTTCCTTCCCTGGTTTGAACCAGCCCCTTCCCAGCTGTTCTTAGAGCTGCTCAGCACTGCTCTCACAATGTTCATATTCTCAGACTGTTAGGGTTTTTGGGACATAGTTTTTTATTTATAGCCATCCTTTGGGCAGGCCAGGTCTGGGGATGGGGAAATAGTGCCTTCCTGGCAGCCTCTCCTGCGTCTGTGAGGGGAGAGAGCTTGGGATGGTGGGCACAGGATCCACTTTGATTTTCCCTTACCCTGCCAGGCTCCTGATGCAGCCCAGGGCAGGAGCTCTGGTATCCCTGTCTTGGGGCAGGGTTGCTGTGGGGAGGGAATCCAGGCTGGGGTCAGGACTCCATCCCCCCGTGTGTGTGCGTGCACACTCGGGAGCGCGTCCCTTGGGGTTTGCACAGCACATTAAAGCTATTCCCTTATCTAATCATGGCTCAGGTGAGTGCTATTAGGGTTATACATTAACAGTGGTAACGATACCCTCTCCCCACGCTGTCATTGGCCCTGCCTTGATCCCAAAGCCGAAACCATTCCCACTGGCCCCTCAGATGGCTGCGTGTGGCTGCCCAAGCAGTTCCTTTGCCTGGTCTTTCGGGGACAAGCAGGAGGGGCTGTCAGTGCATAGCAGGGTTGGAAGGGGCTAACAACTGTGCTAAGAGACATCACTGTCACCCCCTCTGCACCCTCTGCACTCCTTCTGCACTCACACTCCCTCCTGGGGCAGCAGCCCCAGCTCCAGGTTACCCCAGCCATGCCTGTTTCAGCTTTGCCAGGCTTGGCTGGAAATGCAGGAGCAGTTCCTTCCCTCTGTTTGGCCATAGGCATGAGGGCTCCCCATAAGGAACCAGATTGGCTTGTCCCAAATTTCCTCTCTCTTTTCGCAGAGCCATAAAAAAGTCTCCAGGAGAGAGATAAGTGTAACCCAGCATTCATATTCAAGGTAGTTGAATTATTCATTGTCAATAGTATTTCTTGCAAATCCTTTTCTTTTCCTTGTGAATCACCCACAGTACATCCCTGAATTCAGCACACATCCGAAACCAGCAATTAGTGGAGGTGAATAACTTTTCATGTCTGGCTTGGTCTTCAGCCCCCTGTTTTGAGTCTTTGATACCTGATATTAAGCAGCAAGTGATGATACTGATACTGATATTGAGCCTGGTGCCCAGCTCACCCTGTGATGGCTTTGCCAGCCCTGAGGCAAAGCCCAGCCTCCATCCAGGATGAAGGATAAAGACGGAATAACAAAGAACAGGCCATGATGGATCTATTTACAGCTGCAGCAGGAAATAATAATTCCTACTGAAATTCATGGCATATGTGATATTCACAAACCGCCTTATTTCTTTAGTATTTAATTTTTTTTTTACTCTATCTGTCAACTCCTTCACTTTCCAGGTGTTCCTTTTTTCCAAACAGTGGTATTTAAATAAAAACATTGCAAGTAAGACCATTTAAAAGTTATTATCTCTTTAGAGAGGTTTTTGCTTTTAAATGAAAAAAAAATTTTAAAGAGATAAATCTATGAGAAAGAAAAATCTTGCAGGAGCCCCTGAGCCTGGAGCAGCCAGAGGGAGCCCAGTTTCTCACGGAGCTGCTAAACCTTACATAAATCTCCACCAGAGCATCTGGTTTATTCTGTAACTTCTTGGGAATTGCTGCATTTGCAGATTCAGCACAGGTCCCTCCTGGGCTGGGGTGCTGAAGTTCTTTTGATGCTGGTGAACCCTTCCCCTGCAGGGTGGTGAGAGGCAGCAGTGACCCCCAGGATGGACAGGGGCCCTGTGGGAGGGTGAGGGCAGGGTGCAGATCCTGCGTGGGCTGGGTGCCCCCGGCCTCACTCCAGCCCAGCAGAGTCTCCCGTGGGTAGTTTTGTTGGGAGCTGTCAAAGCAGTAGGAGACAAGTGCCTGGCAAAGCTGCCATGCACCCCTTGCACACAGTCCCAGCGTGTCTGCCCTGTCTCTGCAGACATTCCACGAACACCTTGCTCAATCAAATTAACCTTTTTTGCCCTTTTTGAACCCACAGAGTCACCCTGTGTGGTATGCACAGGTTTGACCTGATGGTGGTGAGAAGGGATGAGGTGTTTGCTTCTGACCAGCCCTGGCATGGGCTGGGCTCCCCACTCCGAAACATTCACTGAATTCATCACATCCCTCAAATATGAGTTTTAGTGGCTGAAATCCTGCCCTGGTACTGGAACTCTGGTTCTATTCCTGGCCTTGCTATTTAATTTCCCTCTTCCATGGATCACTGGAGAGTTTCAGTGCTTCTTGGGGACTGTGCTGGGACCCTCAGCCATCACTCTGCTCAAGCTGTGCTGAGCCCGTGCCAGCACCACCAGCAGCAATGGCAGGAGGACAGAGACAGTGGCACAGTCATGGAAACTGGGTCCTAATTCTAATTGAGTGACTGCTGCTTGTGTGCCTGGGAGTGCCAGCATCAACTCCCAGCAGGGCAAGATGCTTCCATGCCCATCCCAGGTCCCGCTTGCTCTCACTTGTGCTTCCACACTTGGTTTGCTCAGTGGTCAATGCCATGAGCTGTATCCTTGTGGCTCCTCCTCATTCAGTAGAAAACCAGCTGCTTTCTTCTGCCCCATGTGATGCTGCAAGGGAGCCCCTCTCCCACCTGCAGTACTCTGTGGCCATGGGTTGTCCTGTCTTGAACTCTTTAAGTCTCAGCATAAGAAGTGGCTTAGGAATGTCTCCATCTCCTTGCAATGGAAGGCAGGCACACAAAGATCCCCTTTCCTGGCAGAACCAGGCTGCAAGCCCAGTTATGTAGGTTGCTGGGTCACTAGAAATCCCTTTCTGCACATCTGCAGCAGGGGTGTGCAGTATCTTGTCCATGATGATACACCCAGGGCAGCCCCAGGGAAATCCATGGAGCTGTTCTGAGCTTGCTCCTACTCCTTCCCACAGCAGCACTGCTCTCAGCCTCAGAAATTCAGGAGAACACATCTTCCAGGCAAACAAATGGCCAGGCATCATCCCTCTCGATTCCCTGGAACAGGATTTTGTAATTTTGGGTAGAGAAACAAGTATCCACAGCTCTGTTTACTCTCTGCCTATGGGCTCTTCTGCAGAGGAAAATACCAGGAACTTGTTAGCAAACTGCCAGGTATGAGCATCCTCCCTCAGAGTGCCACCTGCCCCCCACATCCCAGGCAGTTCCACAGCTCACCCTGTGTGCTTGTGGAATAACAAAGGAACTTAGGAAGAGACAGCCAGGCTACCTCTGACTGTATTTTTCTGCTAGAAAGCAGCAGGTGCTGTTTGCAGACCTATAGGATGTGCATCTGTGTGCACAGACATGTGGATCCTGATGGCCCCAAGCTCTGTCCATGTCTGGAAGGACCAAGGAGAGATTCAGGCTGGCTTTGGCTAAACAGTCCTGGCCCATGGATCCAGTCCCCAGGAGTGCTTAGGCATCATGTGGGCTTTCTCCAGTGCATCTTTAGAGACTGCACCTAAAGCACTGCCCTCTGTCTTAGCTCAGTACAGGGAGGAGGAGTCATTCCAGGGTTTTCTGTGTTTCCCTTGTTCTGATGCAGGCACATTCATGTGATGGCTCCTTGGTTTGGGGCTTCCTAGAAAAAGTCAGCACTGTCCTTAGCCCTGCCAGGCAGCCTCTCCTCAGCCCACCAAAGGACCTGCAGCTCTGCTCCTCTCAGGGACCATGTGTCATGACACAAGGGATGTATGGTCCATCTTCCTGGGGCACCTCTGAATCCCTCCTGCTCTTTCCACCAAGCAATTCCACCAAAGCCCAGGTACTTCCCAACAAGAAGAAACACTCTGGTGTGTAACAGGAAGGATGTTAAAGCCAGTAGGAGCCTCCTGACTCTCTTTCCCACTGCTCCCCAGGGCACTGCCACGTTTCTCCTGAGCTTTCCACAGGTGATTGTGCGCTTCTTCCCTGCCCTTGTGGATGCTTCTTCCATTCCATGCTCCCCTTCTTCCTCCGCTGGCTCACCCCCCACTCTGCTCTCTCTGCCAGGTAAAACCAGGACGAAAGACAAGTACCGGGTGGTGTACACGGACCACCAGCGCCTGGAGCTGGAGAAGGAGTTTCACTACAGCCGCTACATCACCATCCGCCGCAAGGCTGAGCTGGCCGCCGCCCTCGGGCTGACTGAACGGCAGGTCAGTGCTGCAGCCCCGGGAAAACCCCGTCCCGAGTGCCCTGGGAAAACCCGTCCCGGCTGGAAATGGGGATGGGCAAAGGGTTTAGCCCAGGCGGTTAGAGGAGGCCCCACCTTGCTCCACAGACATCCCTTCCTTTCCAAACTTTGGGATGCCCTCCCTTCCCACGGGCACTGGGGGTTGTCATCCTTGCCTGCGTCCATCCTCATCTCTTCAGTGCCATCTTTTCCCTTCTGCAGGTGAAAATCTGGTTTCAGAATCGGAGGGCGAAGGAGAGGAAGGTGAACAAGAAGAAGCTGCAGCAGCAGAGCCAGCCCACCAGCACCACCACGCCGACCCCACCAGCTGTCAGCACACTGGGACCCATCGGAGGCCTCTGCAGCAGCAATGCCCCCAACCTCATCTCCTCATCTCCACTGACAATCAAGGAAGAATTCATGCCATAACCCTCTTCACCAGCTACAGACCCCAAGAGAAAAGCACTATGCAGCAGAGCCCTGCCAGCCCACGTGCTCTGAAGGGTGACAGCCCCTTCCCAAAGACATGACTGTCCCTGGCTGAACCGATGGGGCAGACAGTGAGGCTGGGTCAGCGGGCACTGGGGCCTTCCCAAGGCACTGGTGGGCTCTCCCCTGTGTGAAAAACATGGGTTAGGTACTGCTCTCCCATAGGAGCCACGCACTGGTTTGGTCTCTGGTCTTTGTAGCCCACTGCAAGGTCCTGATGTCAGCAGAAGGAAGGGGGTGATAGTGGAGGAGGGCTTTCCTATGGTGCTCCAGCTGCTTCCTTTGGTATTCCTGGCAATCCAGCTGCCTCGTGCTTTTGGGCAGTTTGAACAAGACTGAAACAGAAAAAAAGACCTGGCTGGACTCAAGGCAAAATGAATTTCTGCTGAGCTGGTCTCCTGGGAAGTGAGGTGAGGAGGGCAGAGCAAGTTGGGTTCTGGGAACCAGCAAAGACCCTCGGCTGTAGGATGTGACATGGCAGCCCTTCAAACCACAGTGATGGTGGCAAGCTGGAGCACATCCTTGACGAGAGTACCTGAACATCCCCACCCTTGTCCCCAGTGACCTTGGCAGTGCCCAGCCCTGCATGCCCAGCCCTGCCCCTGCAGCCACACAGAGCCATCTCTGGCAGCCCTGGTTCCCCTGGCTGGGCCATGGCAAGGTGACACTGCAGCCATCCTCCACCTGGAGCACCGGGAGGGGGTAGAAGGAAGCCTGGCACAGGCACATTTGGGGCAGACCACCCTGCTGAGCCCTTCCATGGGGAAGGGAAGGAGAACAGAAGGTTCCAAGAACCAGCCCCAGGCTGTCCAGATGGGCCAATCCTGGGAGAGCTTTGGGTGCTGGTCCAAGGGGTGCTGCCTGCACAGTAACTGCAGGCACCAGGAGCTGCTGCCAGGTGGGCACGGGCTCCTCAGGCATGCAAAAAATGGCTGGCATGTACCCTGGTGTCAGGTGATGGAGAGAAAGACAGAGAAGCATTTCTTTCCCCATTTTCTTTAAAACTACAGATTACAGGACTACACATTTTGTCCTCCCTGTCTCCCTGCTCCTCCATGCACTGCACTCTCTCTCCCCCACTGTGTTCCCTTAGCCAGTTAGCCAAACCCATCCATTCCTACTGGTGAACTGCAGCTGAGAAGTCCCTTTATCCTGATGAGCCTTGACCATTGTATAGGCCCAAGTAAATGTGCAGCCCAGTTTCAGCTACCTTGAAGGCCAGTGGGGCACAGCTGGGGCACAGCTGGGCCACAGGAGGGTCTGTGGCTCCTCAGGGCTGCACCACGTCCTCCTCAGCTCCTGTTCCAAAGACCAAGACAGGGATGAGGGAGCATGAGCCTTGCACGGTGGCTTTTGTGACATTTCTCAGCATTTTCTCTCCAAGCTCTGGGAAGATGGAGCGGCAGACATGTCTCTGCTGCCTGAAGGCCACCCAGTCAATCCCTCACATCCCACCTGACACTGCTGGTGCCTCGCATCCCTTGGCCACGCTGCCCACTGCCAGCCCCCACCACTGCCAGCACCCAGAACACAAAGTCCCCAGGTGAGCTGTGGTGTTTACAAGTGGGTACCTCTTATCCCACTGTGTCCACTCCTCTGCTCCAGCCTTCAAAGGTTTTGGATCTCCCTTCTGCCAGTGACACTTCCCACTACCACTGTTACCAGGTGTGCTCGGTGATGGGGACAAATGTTTGCATCGACTCAGGACTTCAGCTCATTTTTTGTGTATATAAGGCAGAACTGGTTTTCCTTTTTATTTTTTAGACATGGGTGAAAATAAAACCAAGCATGGATCCTGTGTGGCACAGGTTTGTTGCTGTCATTTCTGGCTGTGGTGCTGTGGCAGGGGTGGATGCTGGCTTCGGGGCCGCACTGGCACTGATGCTCCTGGGCGCAGCCGGGGTTGGGCAGGGTGACTTGAGGCAGCAGCCTTGTCCCTGGAGCACACGGTGTGCCTGTCCCACAGGGACACTGCTGGCAGTGGCATGGCTCACAGCATGGCGTGGCACTGCCACGTCTCATTCCTTTGGCGCCAGGAGGGATGGCTGTGCTGGGTGACACGATGCCTGCAAACTCGTGGCACTGGAGACAGAGGGGAGAGGGTGAGGCCATTGTTGGGCTGGCAGAGGCCAAAGAACAAGGCCAGCTGCCCACGGATGTGGCCGCCTCCCATTGGCGCCTCCTGGTCTCTAATCTTATTTTATGGCTGTCTATGGGCTGAATATCCTCCTTGTCCGAGATGAATAAACAGAGAATGAGGATGTGAGATAGTGCCTGGCACAGCTGGCATTGGTGCCTGACACTCTCCCCTCTCCATCCCATCAGTGTTCCCCTTGTCTGGTGGAGCACTGAGCAAGGGGCTGCCCTCGAATCCCTGCCCCAAATGGCTCCTCCAGCCCCAAAACTCTTCCGAGTGCCAAGTGTTGCGTAGGGTGTGCCGAGGTGCCAGGGCAGGGCAGCTGGCTGTGGAGGGACACCTGAAGCAGGATAAAGTCCTTGTGGGTGGAGGAAATGGAGGAGTGGGAACAGGATGAGGTGGCACTGCTGAGAGAGGGACAGACCAAAGTGTTTACTCCTGCAATTGCAACAGAGGCTGCACCTACTGCTGCACCCTGGTGACCCTGCACTCACCAGCATGGTGCCAGGCTGCCCATGGCACAGGAGAACCACCTCATGCACCCCTGCAAGGAAATGTGGGGAATCAGGAACTAAAACAGGCAGGGGGATGCAAATGCAATGGAGCTGGTGCCATATAGGGAAGGGATGAGAATGAATCAGCCGCCTGCCTGAAGAGCTGGGCTGGACTGGGGAAACTGGAGCTGCTTCAGGGTGCAGACTCCAGCACGGTCCCCATGGTGGGGCCTGGCTCCTCCACACTCATCCTCCCTCACTGGGCTTTGGCTGCCTTTAATGTTCGATTTTGCCATTGCCACCTGGAGACCAGCAGTGGGATCCTGCCCTGGCAGGGGATGGGGTGGTGGCAGCCCAGCACTGGGCATCACTATTGTCAGCAAGGGAGAGCCCACAGACAACGGAGGGGAGGGGAACAGAGTCCTGGTGGGGGCAAAATGTGCATCTCCCAAATTCACCTGCAGTGTTGGGTGGCCTGCAAGGAGACAAGGGGCTGGAACAGAGGGAAGATGCTCCACTGCCCTCCCAGAGAGGCTGTGGGTGCTGTTGACAGGATGAAATTCCAACTGATACCCTAATCTGGCGCCTGCCTGTTTGCACAGCAGGGTAAAAGTCCAGGGAGCCATGGGCTGTGCCCTTGGGTCCCTGCCACCCGTGTGTGCACAGGGAGCCGGCCCTGGCAGGAAGAGGCAATAAATGCACCCACACACCCAGCCACCCCTTCCCCCTACACACACACACGCCCCTTGACCGGGTGACGAAATGCATCTGCTCTGTTCCCTCTCCCATGTCCTCCCCTGCGCCCTGCACCTGCCGTTTGGGCAGGGATGGGTGAAGCATGCAGGGCCCTCCCTGTGCCAGGAAAGGGGCTGATGGACACCATGTCCCCACCAGCTTTGGAACTTTCGGTTCAAACCTCCTGGACATGTCACCTTGATGGTTTCATCCCTGGCAGGTGAGGAACGCCTGGTTTTAGCACCTGCAGCTGCCGCCTCCCAGGTCATGTGTCCCACATGGAACCTGGCCTGTATGAGGACAGCCCACCCTCATAGCCAGGGCACCCTGGGGGCTGTCCTCTACAAGTTCCCACAGTTTCTCCCTGCTCGTCCCTCTGCAGTTTCCATCAGCTCCCACTGACCAGCTTTACCCCTCCTTGGGGAAACCTTGGAGCCATCATCAAAATAAGGCCACGCACAGCAGGTGGCCGAGCACAGCCGTCCTGCCAGCAGCCTCCAGCATGGCACACTTCCAGCAGTGACTAACCAGAGCACCGCTGGTTGTCGCCTTCCTCGTGTCTGCGGCGCAGATCTGGGCACGGTCCCATCCTGCTGCCAGCCTCCTTCTCGCCTGTCCCCAGGGGCTGCCACCCGGATGTGCGTGGGCTGCCCAGGGTGGGCAAGGGTGTTTCCCCAGCCTGTGTTCTGCCCTCTCCTTGGCCTCCAGAGTCACAAAGAGCTGGCAGTGCCAGTGGCTGTCAGTGTTGCTTTGGGGTGGAGGGTGTGTGTTGTGCTTTAGCCCATGAGAAGGGAAAGGTTTACTTGGTGTCCCAGAGGGCGGCTCAGAGGTAAAGTGGGAGAAAACAAACCTTGCTAGAAAATGCTTGCAAGCCCTGTGTGTGCTACCTAGTGCCAGCCCCTTGGGGATAAGGGCATGGGGACAGTTGTGCACCCCCATGGCCTCTCCTGGGGTTTTTGGGGTCCTTAGATTGCACTGCTCCTTCTGGCTATTACTGCCTCTGGTGTGTGCTGTTCCATGAAGTGCATCTCTTGCCAGCTCCAAGGTAATGCAAGACTTGGTCCAGCCCTGCAATGCCAAGATGGAACCTGCCAAGTGCCTGGGGTGGGACATCTACTCCCTACTGATCCCAGGCAATGAAGAGCTGCTGGTGTTACCAGAGCAGCACCAGACAAATCAGAAAAGCGAGTTCCAGGTACAGAGCATCCCAGAAGAAGTGATATCAACATGGACATTTCAGGGCACCATCAGCTCTGGGTGTCTCTAATGAAGAATACCTCCATGGACACAAGAAGATCAGGCCATGAAGTCTGCCCAGGAATGCTGAATGGTTTATATAGAGATCAGTCCATGCTGGTGACATGGGGCTGGGACAGCTGTAATAAGGTGGCACAAGGCTCTCCCTTCTCATGACACAGAGGTGGCCATGGGACATCTCACTTTAGATGGACCCAAAGGGAAAAAGTCTAAAAGGGCTGATTCAGATTGCCCTGGCATGAAAGGCAAACAAAGCATCCCTGCCCTGCATGAAGGCTGAGGTAGGAACAGCACTTGGTGCAGCCCCTGGCCACCACCCTGGCCAGCTCCAGGCTCAGCATTCCCAGCCAGCATCTGGGAGAGGGAGAAGTGGTGGCAAGTCCAAGGCAGGTAAAACCATCCTGAGTGAATTCCAAAAGATACTTTTATTTTTGAGGAAGCTGTGAGTGTGTGAAAAAGATGTTTGTTGGGTTATGCAGTTTTGCTCTTTCCTCCTTTCCCTGGGAAATCCAGGCAAATATTAGCTCTGAAAGACCCATTGTACAAATGCTGAGCTACTTCATCGTGTTGGACTCCTGCAGAAATGTGTCTTTATGCTGAGGATACCTTTCAGAGAAAATTTTCAGAAGTGCTTAGAGGGCTGTAGGAGCATAACTGCCATTAGATGTCCTGGAGATTTGCTTTTACATCAGGCAGGCTGGGTTTTCTCTGTTCCAGCCCTGTCATTGTCCTTCTCATCCCCAGTGCTGCCCACTCACCTTAAACCTCAGTAAGGCATCTGGGCAGAGGTCTGGCTCAGGTTGGAGCCTGTAGGGCACTTGCAAGGAAAAGGGACACATCCAGTGTCAGAGCCCTGGGCAGTCCAGGGATGAAGTGATGGACAAGTGGATATTATAATGGGAAAGATGTGCCACTGTGAGTCCACAGCTGTCCTAGTCCCACACTGGCCCTGGAGCATGTGGGCTTGTCCTTTCTCTCAGACACGCAGGAGACATTTCCACCATGAAAGTGGGAGGGGAAGGCACAGACCAGCTCTGCCACCTCATTGGGAATTTGAATATGAGGGTGAAAAGCCAGCATCTATCTGGACATTGGGGCTCCAGTATCAGTATTGGGGCTCCTGGTGATTCAAACAGGGACATCTGGATCCTGGAGGTGTGACCTGTGCTCCAGCATTGGGGTCATGATGTGCTGGGCTCAGCTGCTCGCTCTGGGGACTGCCCAAGGGTTGCTCTTGCCCTCAGTGTGGTGGGATGTGTTGGTCCTACCCAAAGGGACAGATGGCTGTGGAGCATTCCCCTCCCCTGGACTGAGGGCTGGGTTCTGGCAGCACGGGGAACAACCACTTCTGATCTACTCAAGCTCCAGCTGTGTCCTGCCACAAGAAAATCATCTCAGAGCCAGACAGGAAGGTGCTTTGAGCTTCTGGCATCTGCTGCCATCACTACACGGGGTGCTCAGTGACAGAGTGACCCCAAAGTCAGGTCCTTCTCTAGGGACACCTGTTGCATTTGTGGCATGAGTTGAGGCAGCAGCCGTTCCTCCTTGCTGCCCGGCTGGGGGGCTGAGGTCCAGGAGCCCCCCTTTCCCCGTCAGGAGTGCTTTTGACAGACAGACCTCCCTCCTCCCTCCCTGCTCCGCACGCAGCCATCCTCCACTCAAGGCAAACCTTTCCTTCAGCCTCACTCCTCACGTCCCCAGCTCTCCCCGGCAGCAGGTGGGTGCCCACCCCTCCGTGCCGGCCATCGTTTCCCCGCTCCCCCTTCGCCCTCCCCAGCGCCGGAGAGAGCGAGACCAAAGTGTCGGAGCGGGGAGCGCATAGCAACAGGGTCTAGGATGAAGCAGCTTCGGCAGCAGCATCTCCGGAAGGTGAGAGCCGGGAGCGGGGATGCCCCAGGGACAGGAGCAGGGGACCAGGGCTACCCCTGCCAGGTGACAGCCAGGAGCGACGGTACCCCAGGGCTGGGAGAGGGAGCAAGGATAACCCCGGGCTGGGAGCGGGGGAGTCATGCCCATAGCCCCGCATCCCGTCCTCGGGAGCCTTCGTGGGCAGCCGACAGGGATTAGTGGGATAATGGGGAATAGTGTTCGTGCGCGGGGCCCAAGCGAGATCGTGGGCAGCGGGATGGGGCGTTTGGTGCCCAGCGCTCCTCCTGGGCGGGAGGCCCGGCTGCCCCCCACGCCTCCCCTGCCAGCGGGTGCTGCCGGCCGTGGGTGACTCGTGTTGTGTCCGGCCGGGCGCCGTGGGTGGCACCGGGGGCAGAGCGGGCTCCCCGCAGCCCGGCACCCCGGAGACGCTGCTCCCACAGTCCCGGGACTGCCCGGGCTCGGGGTCCCTCCCACGGGATGGGCACAGGGGCTGGGCAGTGCCTTTCCCATCTGCAGCTCGGGTTGCCTCCTCATCCTCCTCCGCAGGATTCAAAGGGGTGTGGGTGAAGTGGGGTCCGCTGGATGCTGAACTCTGGGTTCAGGGCAGAGCTGGCAGAGCTACAAACCCTTTTTATATCCTGCTGGAAACCCTTCTAAACCCTGTTTCCCATCCTAGGCTCCCCTCCATTGCCACCTTGCTCTTACCAGTCTGAGCTCCCATTTCCCCCCATGTCGAGGACTGAGTGCTTTCTCTGGGGACACGGTGGAGCAGGGTGGCAGAGATGGTGTCAGCCACAACTCCATCATGGGGATGTGCTGCTTCTGAATGGGTCAGCCCTTCCTGGAGCATCCCAGGCAGTGACCCAGGGCTGGGAGCCTCTTCAGCTACACCCTGTGTCAAAACATGCCCATTGAACACAGGGCAGGTTGACTCTGTTGAGATGAATGAAAACCCAGGAGAGCTTCATCCCTGCCAGGAAATTCCTAGGATATTGGGAAATGACGCAAAAAACCCAGCAGTATCCTGGTGATAGCTAGCAGGTCCTGACAGCCCATTTGTTCACTCTTGTTTGAAGGCATCGTTTGGCTCTTCTCTTTCTTCCTCTTTCCTACAAATTGCTTTTCCAGATGGCTTTGTGACTGTAAGTTCCATTAAAAATGGTCTTTGCCCCTTCCAATGCCTTTCTGAGTTACTTGATGCTGGTGACCCTCTTTAGCATTTATTCACGAATTCATTTAGTCCCATGGTGATCAGTTGGGATGGAAAGCAGATGTCTCTGGAGTTATTTTCCCCATTTCCAGTGCTGCCCAGAGGCCTCTGTCCTTCATTACCCAAAAATACTATTGCTGAGCTCCAGATGGAGGACCTGGTGCTCACAGCCACCTTGGGACCACTGTGTCCAATGCTGGCATCGGGCTTGCCTGGAGCTGGCTGATGAAGGGATATGCCCATCCTCACTGCAACACCCACCCAGGACCCTGACAGCCTCCTTTTCCTCTTGTTGTGATCCACTTCCCATTGGAGAGCTGGAGTTTTAAACCTTCTTACCAGACATATTTTAGACATACAGAAATACCTCTTGATTAGAGAAGACCTTTCTCAGGCTCTAAGGATTTCAGGTTGGTTTTTGCATAATAGCATTTCCAGAAGAGCTGAGTGGTTGTTTTAATTTATTTGATTATTTTCTTCAGTGTTTTTTTGGTAGAAAAGGACTAAATCCCAGTGGAGCCAGTGGTAGGAGCCATGGTTCGTGCTGTCCCTTCCCATACCTGGCCAGGCTACTTGAACCACTGCCCTCCTCTACCTGCCACAAACTGAAACTTCCCCAGGGTTTTCAGATGAAAAGCCACGAACATTTGTATCTGTGCCTACTCCCTACACTTTGGACATTGCTGTAATGAGTTTGCTTCAGTCTCAGCCATCTCCAACCTCCCTGTGCTGGCTCCACCATCACTTGCTCCCTCTCATGGCATTAACTGTGATCCTGGGCTGGGGTCACCAGGGTCAGCTCAGCCCTTTGAGGGGCTCTTCCTCACCATAGCAGAGCTTTATTTACTTTACTTTCCAAGTGATATTACATTTGAATTAATTCTTATGCCTTTTAAAGATTTTTTTTTTCTCTCAGAGATTAACAAGCAGTTCAAACTAATCTGAAGTGACTCACACTTTGGAGACTCACTGTGCTCAGATCCGCAGGGGAGAAATCTGGTGCCGCGTGGCATTTCTCTTGCTCAAAGGCTGTGATCCACGCACAAAACACTGACAAAATAACCCCACAATGCCAGCTTGAATAGAGACAAAATAGGATGAAAACATACCTTTGATCTGGCTGGAGTTTTTTCACTGAGATACAGCTGAGTTTCGGTTTAAGTAAATTGGTTTAGAGAAAATAATTAGCACAGAGCCATTTCCTTTACAGACCTGAGCTCTTATCTTGGCAGAGACCAAAGTGCTTTTTCGTCTCAGTGACCTTTGCTTTGCTGACTTCTTTGGGAGCATCTTTTGGTGAATAATGGAAAGTGATGCTGTGTTCAAAGAGGTCGTGGTTGCCAAGGGAGCTGTTAGTCCCCGTCTGTTTATAACTGCGAGACGGGAGCCCGGCTTGAAGGATGGCAGCTGACGGTGGAAAGCACTAGAGCAATACTGGAGCACTGGAGCTCTTCAGCTGCTGCTGAAAAAGAGAATTCCTGTTATGACAGAGGCTGAAAGAGAGCATTAATCCTAAAAAAAGGCTCTAGAATCAAGCTGGTGTGTGAGATTTCCAGCAGTCAAAAGAAGGGAGGAGTGCTTCCCTCTGCGACTGGGGACAAAGATGGGCCAGGAGCCTTAAATATTGTGCTTTGTAATTCATTTCAAGTCAGGCAAATAGGTCGGTTTTTCTGTGATTTCTATGGAATGGCTGGGATTTGGGGAAATTTTGAGCATTGCAGGTAGGGAGCCACCATTGTGTGTGTTTTCCAGCAGCATCCCTGACCTCTATCTCCTCAGCTTGCCCAATGGGGACAACTGTTATTGTCCTTTGGGTTTATCTTTTATTGAGTGGTCTCTGCTTTCTGCTCTGGGGTCCTACATTTGAGCTGTAGAGCTCCAGATAAAGATATTAACAAGTAGGACAGTCATTATTGAGACACAAGTGACAAACTATGTCCCATGGCTCTTGAAATGGTGACTGAGATGGAGACCAGGCCATTTACAGTTTGGAAAAGGTCCCATTGGTTCCTTTCATTTTCTGTTTTTTCTTCTATGTTAATTTCTGTGCTACATCTCACAGACAGGCACCTGCATGTAATGAGATCTTGCAGCTCTACCTGTGCCCTCCTGCAGGTGTTTAGGATTCAGACAGAGATGCAGGAATTAGGCAACAGGATTTAATGATCTCCCAGCATCCCTGCTTACTGGTTTTCTGTGATTCAAATCTGGAAAACAAAAGCTCCCCAGCCAGCGTGATGGACTGAGAAGCATTATTTTGCAGGGGGAAGACCCAACTATGATGGCCCCTACCTGGCAGGGATCTTTGTGAATACAGGCTTTAGCTGCTGAAATCTTTGGGAGGGAGTTCAGAGCAGCCTGTCCATCCCCTGCAAGCACAGACAGCTGTGGGTCACACACTGTGAGTGCTGGGCTAATTAGCAGGCACGGCCATGGCTCGGAGGTGTTGCTAAACCACAGAGCTGTGTTGAACAACTGCAGGAGGGCTGCCAGGTAGTGATGGTTTTATAACAACAGTATTCCATTTGGGTCATATTTTGACTTTTCAGCCTGTGTTTTTGCAACTTTTTCTTCTGGCCCTTGCCTTGTGATGGTGGCATCCAGCAGGGATGGGCTTTTCACAGAGGATTTCGGTGTAACAGCTTTGCTGGAGCTGTACATTTCAGGTTGGCTCTGGGAAGAATTTGCCCTTGTCCTGACCCTCGAGGTGTTTGTGCTCCAGGTGGGGATGGGGAGGAGTTTGTCTCTGTGTTTGGTGCCTTTGGGCTGCAAGCAGCATGTCTACAGTGCCAGCAGGGGTTTGGGGTGCACCCTGCACAGGGTGGGAGCTGGCAGCCCTCTCCTTCAGCATCATGGCTCGGTGTCTCCATGGGAACCAGCAGCAGGAGCATCCTCCAGTCCAGTCCAGCTGGAGAGGAGGAGGAGGAGAGGAGGGGAGGTGGCTGCCACCTTCCCTGAGGCCATGAAAGGGCAGCACTGAGCTCTGATCACCAGCCAGCTCTGGCATCCTGGGGTCTGGGGTCTGCTGCAGGCTCTGAGCACCAGTGCACACTGGTACAGAAGACCTGCAACTCCTTCTGGCTGGTCCCTCCAAACCCAGCTCCCTCAGCCACAGCCTGTGGGTTTGTTCCCTACAATTATGAACAAGGACAGGGAGATGGCTGCTTTTTTTCTTCAGAGAGCCCAAGAATGGGCTCCTCCTGCCCTGGTCCTGGTATCCTGTCAGCAGGGACACCAGAATCCTCCTGTGCCTCAACACAAACATCATAAACTCCCATGCCAGGGCAGAGCAACACATGGTGGCACACAGGGACAGGATCCTCATTCCACCCCTTGGTGCTGCCTGGTTTTGCTGTGGGTGTATCTGTGATAGGATCTCATCTGGCAGCTGCTGGCTCAGGCTTCCAGCTCTGGAAGCAGTGGGGATGCTTTCCCTGCTCTCCTGAGGTCAGGAAATTGGGGGAATTCAGTCTGAACACCTCACTGCAAACCTGATGTACACCCATACAAATATGGGGGTGCCCTCCTGGTGCATCACCCCAACCCAAATGGATTGCAGGACTTGCACTGCAGAGCTCAGGCAGTGGGGAGGAAGGGAATGGGTTAATGCCCTGCCTTTGCTGCATTGATCCAGAGCACATTAGGAATTCTGGAAGGAGATCTCTCATCTCTCAGCCAGAACTACTGGGAGTATCACTAAATTCCCACAGTGTGGGCTTTTGGCAGTTGGAAAAGTGTGGAAAATGCACAGAGCAATAAATGGCAGCCAGCCGAGTGCCCGGCATGGCAGCACACGTGGGGCTGGGTGTCAGGCTCCCTGGCACACCACAGTGGTTCTCCCAGTGTCCTCAGGCCCATATTCTGCAGGAGATCCAGAAAGTTTATTGTGGCCCCCTGAAAGGATGTCTTGGGAACCTGGGGTTGTGAGTTGGGTCCTGGTGAGCCTTCCCAGAATGAACTGGGACAATCCTACCCTTCCCAGGGGAGCTGTGGTCATGTGGGTTCACATTTATCCTTTTTGTTTGCTCAGTGGCAGGGCAGAGCAGAGCATTGGCTGAGGTGGGGAACAGAGAGCTGCTGGGACAGGGTGTTCCCAAGGGACAAGTGTCAATGCTGTGGCTCGGGGTCACAAATTAACTCGCGAGTCCTTGGCACGTCTTCCCTCTCTCCCATTCTTCCTTCTCTGTTTTTATTCCTTGCTCAACCCCTGCCTGCCCTCTCCCATACCCTGGTCCCTCACTCAGCCAGTGACACCAGATCTCCTGGTAAGCCCCAGCAGCCAGGATGGGGACCTGGGCTCCGAGTGCCCAGAAGACAGAGGGAACTGGACAGGGCGGCTGGATTTCCTCCTCTCCTGCATCGGATACTGCGTGGGCCTTGGAAACGTCTGGAGGTTTCCCTACCGGGCTTACACCAATGGAGGAGGTACTTGGGCATCCTTTGGAGCAGTCAGTCTCCCACCCATTGACCTGGGCTGGTAGAATATCCCTGAAGAAACATCCCTCTCCCTTCCTGGGGCTGGAAAGTAGCACTTGTTGCGGGGTGAAGTGTCCTCCTGCCCTCCCCATGCTTGTTTAGGGCTTCAACCTCACCTGCATCCATGTGTGGGAAGGACTTGCAAGCCCATCTCTGTAACCTTGGCCTTGGACAAACTCCTGATTCCATGCTGAACCAAACACCAGTAGATCCTTGGTCTGGTGTCCTCCAGGACTCAGCAGGGTCAGCAAACACTTCCCAGCTATCAAAGGAGGGAGTGAACCTTTTGCAATGCGAGAGCTCTGTGTGACAGTGCAAAATGTTGGTTTAACTCCTCCAGAGCAATAATAACTGGAGAATTTCATGGTGTTTGTGAAAGATTAAAAGAGAGTTGGGAGCAGGGGGAAGCACAGCACCAGGTGAATCACAGCCCCTTTCTCCAGCACTAACAGTGAGCTCCTGTTCCTCCCTGTCATCCTGATTTTGATGTAGATCCCTCAGAGCCACACATACTGAACAAGCTTTATTCCTCATCACAGCTGGGCTTTAGGTATTTGTTCTGTATTACTTCCAGGATTTTTATTTTTTTTTTTAACTTCTTGCAGGAGCTTTCTTGGTTCCTTACTTCATCATGCTGGCCATCTGTGGAATCCCCATCTTCTTCATGGAGCTGTCACTTGGCCAGTTCTCCAGCCTAGGGCCACTTGCTGTCTGGAAGATAAGCCCTCTCTTTAAAGGTGCGTGAGTGAAGTCCAGAGCCTCTGAGGGATCTCTGCAAGAGCTCCTTCATGAGGACTTGCACCACCAGCAGCATCCCATGATCATCAAAGTTCTAGTTAGAATCAAAAGAACTTGGGGGAAGGTGTGGCAGGCTGGAATTTTGAGTTACTTGTTTTAGTAGCTGTAGAATATGCATGAGATTGGTCAGTCTTTGAGGGCTCTGAATGGCATGACCAGCTCTGGAAATGGTATGAAGATTATTAAGCCAGCTATTGTACAAAATAGAGCATGAAAACTAAGCAATGCTTGTTAAAAACAAAGGTAAGAATAAAGCATTCAAAAAAAAGTTCAAATCAAATACTTTTATTCTCAACATTAAGCTGACATAAAGTTTTTTGTGTGAGGCAATAGATCATCAATACAGAGAAGGCACATCCAGATGTTATAATGGCAGTAAGAGGCTCCCCCAGCAGGTGAACCTTGGACTGCTAGATCATTTGGCTGCTGAGGTGCAGTGTCTGACCCTGCTTTTGGATGTGCTTTGCTCTGCTCCAGCTCACTCCTTCTTTACCCTCTCCTTCCTTCAGGCGTTGGCATGGGCACGATCCTCATCGTCTCCCTGGTGGCCATTTACTACAACATGATCATTGCTTACGTTCTCTTCTACCTCTTTGCATCCCTCACAAGCGACTTGCCCTGGCAGCACTGTGGCAACTGGTGGAACACCGACCTGTGCCTGGACCACCACGTCATCAAGGCAGGGAACAACGCCCTGCCAGTCAACATCAGCAACACCGTCAGCCCCAGCGAGGAGTACTGGAGGTAACGGGGTCAGCCCGGCCCGGGCATGGGGATGTGGTTGGTGTCGAGTCAGGGAGAGGATGGGGAGGGGATGAGGGTGCAGGATCTGCACGTCTCACAGCACAGATGCTGCAGGTCTCACCCGTGGTTGGTGGTGTGGGTGCAGCGATGGGCTCGTGTGCTCAGCTGTGGGTGACAGCTCAGTTTAGCCACTGGGATGTGGGAGGTGTCCATGTTCTGGCACTGCTTTGCTGGCCTGGAGTTATGCTAGACTAAAATGCATCCCACGTCTGGAATGGCTGGGAGTTTGCTCTCAAGATGCCAGGCATCCCTTCTGGGCTCTTTAATACGTGGTGGAGAAATCACTCCAACTGTTCCTGTTTGCTTGGCAAGGAGCTGCCAGTGCCTATAATTGTTGACAGGGTTATTTTGCAGCAGAGGCATTTATAGGGTCAGAGGGCCCCCAGAAGGAGACAGCCCATGGCTGCTCACTAGCAGCTCTCCTTCCTCCCTAGCCGGTATGTCCTGCACATCCAAGGAAGCTCTGGGATTGGGGATCCTGGGCGGATCCGCTGGAACTTGTGTCTGTGCCTGCTCCTTTCTTGGACTATTGTTTATCTGTGCATCCTTAAGGGAGTCAAATCCTCTGGCAAGGTAAGGGCTGGCTGGTCTCCTCTGGGGGAGGGGGTGGACCTACAGTGATGCTCACCAATGTGTGTGACTCTGCACCTCTGGGAAAGTGACACCCACAAACAGCATCCGCTGGGTATAAGATATTTTGGGGATGCCTTGCACACTCAGACTAAAGCAGGGCTGGCACACTGGCCCTGCTGCAGCCCAAGGACCCCAGGGTGATGTGTCCCACCCTGAGGACCTGGGCATGGGGGCAGCACTCACTCCGTGCTCTCATTCTCAGCTCTCCCAGCTGGCTCTGCTCTCCCACAGGTCGTGTACTTCACTGCCACCTTCCCGTACCTCATCCTGGTGATGCTGCTCATTCGTGGTGTGACCTTGGAGGGGGCCTGGAAGGGGATCCAGTTTTACCTCACACCCCAGTTTGATCACTTGCTATCTTCCAAGGTGAGTAGGATGTTGTGCAATCTGTTCAAGACACAAAAATGAAGCTTCTCCTGCCACCTCCTGAATGCAACAGAGGCAGCTCCCTTACTCAGGGATCTTTTCTGGCCACACCCTAACCTGAAGCTCTCTTAGTTGCTCCTAGACAAAAAATCTTTGTCCCACACCTTGTCTGGGCCACTATTCCCATGTGTCCCCACCCCCTGCATGTGTTTATGGCTCTGCATGGGTGGGGTGGTACCAAGACTCCCCTGAGTACCAGGACCATGGGCAGGACCATCCCAGCCCCTGTGATGGGCTGATGGCTGCCCATGGTGGATTTGGCTGTTCTCAAGAGATCTCGGCATGTGGAGTGGGGATCAGCAGTGATGGTCATCAAGAGACCACCCATTTTTACAAGGGCATTTAATGCCACACTGGGATGGCCCTAACACATTCTTACTAGCCACCTGATCCACTATGAGTGGTGAGTGTTAACAAGAAAAGATAAATATCCCATAGGCTGTGCATGCTTGGAGAGCTGGGGAAGATGTGCCCAGGGCTCTGGGGAAGCAGATTTCTAATGCCATCTTCCTCATGTGGAGGTTTCCAAACCCCTGCTCTCCTCAGATCTGTTTCCTTCCCCCAGGTGTGGATTGAGGCAGCCCTGCAGATTTTCTACTCCCTTGGGGTGGGCTTTGGGGGCCTCCTCACCTTTGCCTCGTACAACACTTTCCATCAGAATATCTACAGGTAGGAGTCAGCTGCTGTCTTGTAAAAATTATGGGTTGGGGGGAGCTGTGGAAAGCTGAGCTGGTGGGTTCAAAACCAGCAGAAGCACGTGGTGCAGCACAGCCACCTTGCTCTGCTCCCTGCACTGAGGGGATACCTGACAGTTTGTACAGGCTTGAGAGGAATAGAGGGATCTGTGGAAAAAATTTCTCCTAAGCACCAAGGCAGAGCACCCAGCTTAGAAGTTTTGGGCTGTAGGTGCTGAAAGCTGAGGATATTTGAGGCTGGAGTTGTGTGTGTGTGCCCTGTCCCCTGCATCCAGTGTAGTTCACTGGAAGAGATGGATGTTGGACATTGGCCTGATCCCATCCATAGGGGACAGAAATCTTTGGAGGAACCCCACAGTATTATCCATGAAATACAGGCTCCTTTNCAGAAATCTTTGGAGGAACCCCACGTATTAATACCCCATGTATTATCTATGAAATACAGGCTCCTTCTGACCCTGGAAAGCACTTGCCATGAGAGGCCCTGAAGGACAGTCCCTTGGTCACCTTACTGTGGCACCTGGAGCTGGCAATGCCACCGTGCACTGGTGTGGGGTGGGAAGGAGGGAACACGTTCAGAGCATCTTCTTCCTTCTCTGTAGGGACACCTTCATAGTGACCCTGGGCAATGCCATCACCAGCATCCTGGCAGGGTTTGCCATCTTCTCTGTTTTGGGATACATGTCCCAGGAGCTTGGGGTCCCTGTTAACCAGGTAGCAAAAGCAGGTGAGGCCAAACAAAGAGGTTTTCCCCTTCCCCCTCTGCCTGCATGTGCTGAGGAGCATCCCTTCCAGGACAGAAGACACCTGAGGGTGTCAGCATGAGGGATGAAGGTGGATGCTCGGCTGGCCAGGGGGAGGGAAGGGGGCAGACAAGTTCCTGTGGTGTAAATATTGAATAACAAATGATGTCTAATGAAGGTCTGAGCACGGGGCAGGCTGTTTCTCCACCCTCTGCCACAGGACCCTTCCAGCCCATCTTGGCAGAGTCCTGGCAAGTCTCTGCCGTGGTGCTGCTCTGCTGAGCTCTCCTCTCCTCTCCTCCATCCCCACCTTGCCCAGCTCTGTTATTGCCTTTTCACTCTGCTGTCGTTTGCCTCCCCTAGGTCCTGGTCTGGCCTTTGTGGTGTACCCCCAGGCCATGACAATGCTCCCCCTTTCTCCATTCTGGTCATTCCTGTTCTTCTTCATGCTGTTAACCTTGGGCCTGGACAGCCAGGTAAGGACAGAGCCCACGGAGACAGCCATGGACTCCAGGTAGCCTGAGGGCTCAGGGGACCCTCTCCTCCTGTGCATGCAGTTTGCATTTATGGAGACCATCGTCACGGCAGTGACAGATGAATTCCCCTACTACCTGCGGCCAAAGAAAGCTTCGTTCTCAGCTGTCATCTGCATCGCCCTCTTCCTGATGGGGCTCATCCTCACAACAGAGGTACGGCTGTGGGGATGGACCCATTGTGGGGACCAGCTAGGGACTCGTTTTGGGGAGAACTTAGGTCAGCAGCCAAGTTTTCACATGTGTATTCCTATCAGATAAACAGGTGAGAGACGAGCCTGGGCTTCCAGAAGTTGTGAGGTCCAAGGGGAGTGACACAGTGTTCTTCCCATCCCTACACCAACTCCAAAAGGAGATTGATGTCTCTTGAGGCTGCTGACTGCTGTCCTCCTCAGGGTCCCCAAAAGTCAGAGGACATGGGTGGAGGTTTATTGGGATGACTGTCCTGGAGATGCTGGCCTCTGTGCTTTGTCTCCACAGGGTGGGATGTACTGGCTGGTCCTACTGGATGACTACAGTGCTGGCTTTGGTCTCATGGTGGTGGTGATCACTACCTGCCTTGTGGTGACACGTGTCTATGGTAAGGGTGCCTGTCCCCACAGGGACACAGGGGAGGATGTGCTGACTGTATGAAGAGAGGGATTTAAAGGCAGCAGTAGGGACACTAACAGCTTCACAGTGGAGCATGAGACTGTGCTCCTTTCACCTGTTTGTTCTTGGCTATCACTTGATTCACCTCTCAAAAGATACATGAGGTGCTGAGCCTGGTCCTTCAGGCAGCACCAAGTGTGCCCCCGCCCCTGCATCTCCCAGATGGGTGGGGGGACACTGCTGTAGAGGATACAAACTGCTGCTTGTGATCAGTGCAGGGCAGCCTGGTACAGACACAAGACTCTGCAGGAGAGATCAAAGCTTCTGAGTCCCTCTCCCTCCCGCAGGCTTGAAGAGGTTCTGCCGAGATATCCACATGATGCTGGGATTCAAACCAGGGCCCTACTTCAGATCTTGCTGGATGGTCCTATCCCCAGCAACAATGATGGTAACTGCTCAGCTTGAGCTGCTGGATGGTGCTGGAAAACCATGGTGGTGCCAGTATCCCTGGGTGACATCCCAGTGTGATAAGTTACACTGCTGGCATCTCCTGCCCCAAAGACCATCCTTCTGCTGGGAGGTGTCCATCATCTCCAGGCCTTTTTTGAGCATGAGACCTCTGAGATGACCTCACTTTCTTCCCATCCCACAGGCTCTGCTGGTGTATAACATTGTCAAGTACCAGCCATCGGAGTATGGCAACTACCGCTTCCCCACCTGGGCAGAGGTCTTGGGCATCCTCATGGGAGTCCTCTCCTGCCTGATGATTCCCATGGGCATGGTGGTGGCTGTGCTCCAAGAAGAAGGGACACTGTGGGAGGTAGGAGGTTCTGGGGCCTCAGACTGCTGGGGAGCACCCCAGAAATCTGCAGCAGTGAGCACAGGCCCCTGCCAAGTCGTTATGCTCTGGAAGTTTCTGTATCCTCTCTCCTGGAAGTGTGTCCCCATTCCCCCTTGCCGCCCATGGCGTGTGAGAGATGGCACATCCCAAAGCATTTGCAGCAGTGCTGCTTCCCATGATGCCAGGCAGGTACTGAGTAAAACTGCTGCCCAAGGGACAGCCCAGTGTGCATTCCCACTCCAGAACAAGCCTGCTGTGCCCTGTGAGGAAGCACATTGTCCACAGCGTGGGGCAGCCATGGGCACCTGGGACTTTGCACCCGCTTGGCAAGAGCAGTGACACAGCAAGGCAGGCAGCTGCCAGACTGTGCAGGCAGCCCAGATGGGATCCCTGCACTGAAAGGCTTCTCCCAGGAAGAGGTTACAGAGCTGCTGGCTGCTCACAGCTTTCCCAGCCCTTCACTGCTCTTGCCAAGCTGTTAAAAGCAGAGGAGCAGAGCTTGATGTCCTCCCCAGGTAGCAATCCCCTGCTGGAGCAGTTGCTGGCTGTAATTTGGCTTGACACAGCCATGGACACTGTGGCACGGCCAGGAGCCACCTTGGCCAAGGCTAAGCCCTGTTATAACCCTATAACCCTAAGGTTATAGCCCTGTCTGAGTGGCTCTAACCCCACATCACAGGGCTGTAGCCCTACAATAGCCCCTTGCTCCTGCAAGCCCTCACCACCAGCACCCACAGCCTGTGACACCGCCCCAGCCCACAGCAAGACACTTAGACAGAATCGCCTTCCCAAAATGTTTCAGGACGAGCTTTTGACCCCATCCCATCCTCACTGGGGGCTCTTTCAGTCCCTGGGTCCAGCAGGGCACTGGGAGTGGTGGGTGAGCTGCGGGCTGGGCTGCTGCCTGGGGAGTGGAGGGTGCAGGGTGCCTGTGCTCCCTCTGCCTGTCCCCTCACAGCGAGTGCAGCAAGCCAGCCGGCCGGCCATGGACTGGGGCCCGTCCCTGGAGGAGAACCGCACTGGGGTGTACGTGGGGAGCCTGGCTGGCAGCCAGTCCCCAAAACCCCTGATGGTGCACATGAGGAAATACGGGGGCGTCACCAGCTACGAGAACACGGCCATCGAGGTGGACCGGGAGATGGAGGAGGAGGAAGAGGAGGAGTCCATGATATGAAGGGACCCTGTGTCCTGTAGGCTGGTGGGAGCTCACCTCCCATTTTGCACAGGTTGCACTGCAGCACTTGAGGACAGTTTGGGGGGGCCTTTCAAGGAGTATTCAGGAGCTGCTGACCCTGCCAGGTTCCTCATCACCACCCTGGCCCTGCCAGGACAGAGCTGCTGCCTGTCCTGGTGCCCCAATGTGTTTCTGTTCAGTGTGACACACTGATGAGTCCATGTGTTTGTGTGACAGTGTCTGGTTGAAGTGTCAGGGCTGTCCCACTCCCACTTGCAGCCCCAGCCTTGCTGTCCCCTCTCAGGGATGTCCAGGGTGGAGGGATGTCCAGGCTGCAGGAGGTGGGGAGGAGGAGAAGGAGCTCCTGTGTGTTGATCTGTTCTCTGTTTGTCTGTATTTGACTCCAATAACCCAGTTTATTTGTATTTGATTCCAATAACAACACATGTGAGAGAATCTGTAACAGCCTCCATACCCCTAGGACAGCGTGTGCCTGAGTGCTCTGGTCTCATGGAGGTATTACAGCAAAACCAGCACAAATCCGTGTCCTCCTAAAGCAATTTTACCTAATAAATGAACAGTTAAAAACAAATAGAAGAATAAAAGAAAAGGCTTTATAAACAAACCAGGCTGTAGATCCCCCAAGAACCTTGGTGGGTAAGGGTGGTTCTTCCCTGTGGTGCCTGGCAGGGTTGGGGTGACTTGAAGGAAAGGAAGAGATGGTGTACCCTGTCCCTCATGTGTGCAGGAGCTCAGGGACAGGAGGAGGAGGAACCCAGCATCCAAGGAGGACCCGTGTCTATTGCCAAGGGAGATCCAAGGTGTGGCCCCAGCCCTGAATCCTGCTTTTTCCAGTGAAAGAAGAGCTGGGTTTCAGTGTCTGTGTGTGATTTTGGGGTAGATCAGCCCATGTCCCACCTCTTGCTGACACTGCTGGCCTTAGGGTCTTGGTGACTTCCTGGATGGGGCTGTTTGGACCTGATGCTGCCAGTTCCCATCATCCCAGTGCCATGTGTGCCTTCTGCCATGTGCCATCAGCTCACCAGTTACAGTGCTGTGTGACACAGCCCCTGCCTGGGTTATTTGGGGGGTCCTCAGCATGGAAGAAAAGCACATCTAGAGGAGCTTCCAGGACTTCCCATGCATGTCTAGAGGCACAGCACCTCCTGGTCTTTTTTCTGCAAATCCCTGACCTGGTAAAAGACAAAACCATGGGACAAACAGAAAAATTAGACCTATGTCTGGATTGTGGATGTGCTCCGGGTGCACTGGGTGCACAGTGTGGTCTGAGCCTCCAGGTTAAATTCCGTCAGGAGGCTGCAGTCTTCCTCTTTCCTTACAGTATAGGAGATTTAATTATTGCCTTTGCCCCTCCAAGAGTGTAGGATTGGCTCCTACACCTTGTCCTCCTGCCTGCTCACCTCCTCTTGCACAGGGATGCTGAGCTCATTTCGGGATGGCTGTGCCCTTCCTTTCTCCTGCAGGACCACGGATCCCATCCTCCTCACCACACCCCACCATGGCTGCAGCCCGTGGGGTCCCCCAGCTCCAGCTATTCCAGGCGTGTGGGGCTCCGGCAGCCCAACCGTGGAGCGCCTTCGGCTGCTGGCCCCGGGTTAATCATTAGAGCCCGGCCATAAAAGTGTGGCTGATGGAAAGTTCAGGCCATGGCGGCTGGGGAGCGGGGAGGGCCTGCCATAAACATTTATGGCCCCAATGAATCCCTCGCTCTAACCTTGACACTATTTACTGAGCAGGAGGCCTCAGGAGGTCACGGTGTTGCCCAGCCATCGCTGTGGGTGCTGGCCAGGGAGCCTGGGCTGGGCTGGCCCCCGGAGGGGCACACACAGGGGTCTGTATGGGGTGATGGACTCCAGCGTTTCATGATGTCACTGCCAAAGTACCAGAAGAACCAGGAGAACCTGACGCCTTCCCACAGCATGAAGCTCCTCTGGGCTGACCAAGATGGTCCAGTCTCTGCCTGTTTCTCAGCTTTTCCTACCTGCATGGGGTCCTACCATATTCCCCAAATCCCCACAGCAATCCTGGGATCCTCAGGGCTCTCCTTTGGTAGCTGCCATCAACCAGCACTGTGCTGCAGAGCGATGGGATGCATGGAGCTGAGGCTGTGCCACGGATGTGGTTGGGAGGCAAAGCTGGCAATGAGGGAGGACACCAAGGGCAAAAGGCAATGGGGCAGTGGCACATCCAGAGGACACGTGTCCTGTGCCATGCGTGGCTGTCCAGGGCTGGGGGGGGACACAGCAGCGGGAACATTCCAGTGCTGACACCTGCCGGGGCTGGGGCAGATGGCAGGGAGAGGGGGGCAAAGGGGCACCCCGGGGCCTGGGGTGGAGCAGGAACAGGGAATGTGGCAGCCTGACTCCAGCCTCTCTGAGGTACCAGCCCAACTGCATGAGCAAAGTCCAAAGGTGCCCATGGGAGTCCCCCAAACCTCCCCTGGACTTGGCTGGAGATCCTGTGCTCCTCACCCTGTAGCACCAACTTCCTCTAAACTCCCCCAAACGGCCCACTGGGCACCCCCACCCCCCATCTAGCTTGAACACCTTCTGGGGGCTCCCAGACACCTGCAGCGCC